>JAHHZJ010005591.1:0-13722 GCA_021437245.1 Aegilops speltoides | reverse complement strand
CAATAGTCTTTAGCATATAGGAACCAAAGATAGGAAGTATCAAGTAGGTTACATTATCAAGAGAAAGTCGAGCATAAATTTCAATAATCATTTCCCAAGAGAGCTCATGATTGGGGCATGAATACAACATTAACTTAAGCCTCCCCAAGCTTGAGCAATGCTTTCCTTCATGAGGCCGTAAAATATATGTAATTGATCATGGTGAACAAGATGCATAGGATAGAACTTTGGTGAAATTCCAACTTCACCGCTTATAATTCCAATATCTCGATCATCACATAGCCTATACCATGTTATTGCATCTCCTTCAAAGATAAAGGGAAGACCTTCCTTTGACAACATCATCGAATACCGCAAGCTTAAATAATCCACAAACTTCACTCACAATGATGAGGTGTAAGTCGATGCAATGTTCCGCCTTAAAGGATTAGCTAGCGCTTCTATCATACCCGAAGGAATCTCAAAGTGAACATTTTCATAAGTATATGGGATCTATCGAGTCCTTTCGATAAGTAAGAGTGTCGAACCCAACGAGGAGCGTATGGAAACGTATAAGGTTTTCAGAAGGTTTTCCGCAACTACGTAATAATAGGTGATAGATAGTTTTGTGATAAGATAAATAGTAATGAGCAAAAAGTAAATAAAGTAAATAAAGTGCAGCAAGGTGGCCCAACTTTATGTAGCAAAGGATAAGCCTCGGACAAATTCTAATAATGAAGAAGGAGCTCCCGAGGACACATTGGGAATTATCACAAGCTAGTTTTCATCACGCTCATAAGATTCGCTCGCACTTTGATAATTTGATATGTGGTGGACCGACACTTGGGTACTCGCCTAACATGGACAAGCATCCCACTTATGATTAACTCCTATTGCAAGCATCCGCAACTACAAAAGGAGTATTAAGGTAAACCTAACCACAACATTAAACATATGGGTCCATATCAACCCCTAACGGCAACGACAAACTAGGGTTTAAGCTTCTATCACTCTAGCAACCCATCATCTACTTATTACTTCCCTATGCCTTCCTCTAGGCCCAATAATGGTGAAGTGTCATGTAATGACGCTCACATAACACCAATAGAGGAGAGACAACATACATCTCATCAAAATATCGAATCTAATACCAAATTCACATGACTACTAATAGCAAGACTTCACCCATGTCCTCGTGAACAAACGAATCACTCACAAAGCATATTCATGTTCATAATTAGAGGGGTAATAATATGCATAAAGGATCCGAACATATGATCCTCCACCAAGTAAACCAAATAGCATCAACTACAAGGAGTAATCAACACTACTAGCAAACCCACAGTACCAATTTGTGGTTTTGATACAAGATTGGATACAAGAGATGAACAGGGTTTTGATGAGATGGTGCCGTGAAGATGTTGATGGATATTGACCCTCCCGATGAGAGGATCATGGTGATGACGCAGATGATTTCCTCCTGAGGGAAGTGTCCCCAGCAGAACAGCCCGCCAGAGCCCTAGATTGATTCCTGTTCGCTGTGGGCGGCGGAGTTTCATCCCGTAAGCTTGCTTCCATGATTTTTTCCTGTGAAAACCCTTCATATAGCGTAAGATGGACGCCGGAGGCCCACCAGTGGAGCCCAGGAGATAGGGGCGCCGCCTATAGGGGGGGCTGTCTCGACGAGAGTGTGGGCCCTCGGCCTATTTTTTCGCCCAAAAATTTTATTAAATCAAAAGTTGTTTTGTGGAGTCTTAGGTCTTTTGGAGTTGTGCAGAATAGGTTTCCAATGTTTGTCTTTTCCAGCCTGTAATTCCAGCTACCGCATTCCACCTCTTCAACCTTGTAAAATAAGGAGAATACCCATAAGTATTGAGATATAATGTCTAATAACAGCCCATAATGCAATGAATATTGACATAAAAGCATGATGCAAATGGACGACACGCCTCGTAGCAACGCTGGCCTCGCCACCGCCACCAAGAATGAACGATGACCACCGCCAGATGATGGGGTCAAAGGTTTCAAGAGCCTCGTATATCGCCGCATCCGGTGGTGCTCAAGCCACACCTTCCATCGCCTTCGCTAGCTTCGCTGTGAGGTGAACGCGCCTCCCAAGCTCGAGGCATCGCTGGCCCCTCAGTGGCCAAGTACTCCATCACCTTCACTCCTAGGACCAGCTCAAGTGTGCGCCATTGCGCACGCCCCATGCCTGCTCACCAACCATCGCCAGCCGCCCTCGCTACCAAGACACTCTATGATGGTGGCTGGACTCAATGTCCTTCCGCCGAGACATTCGATGTGCTCTAGGTGCCACATGACCATCTGCCCACCAAGCCATTCTCGAGTGACCGATGGCTCCACCATAGGGTAGATCCATTCTGTCACCATCCAATAATAACTACTGACCGAGCTCATCGACTTTGACGCCGCCACATTCACCTTCCAAACAACGCCATCCTCGGGTACCCGCCCGCTAAGTTCATGGCAGCGACTCACCACGGCCATAATGTCCTCGATGCTAGGAAGCGCAAGATCATAACGGTCGTCATGATGAGAAGGATGTGGTGTGCTCCTCGAAGCGGCCTACTAGGCCGCGCGTTGAGAACTCAGACGCGAGGGTGCCACCAATCCTCCCGAGGTCGCCCCAAGAATAAGAAGTGCCCTCCTCAAGGGTCCTCAGAGGCCGGCGCCTGGATGATCGCGCCTGCCTCTGCACATCCGGCTGGGCCTTTCTCTCGTGATAGGAAGGAGCACCGCCCTCTTAGGATGGGCTCGGCTCTCCTCTCGAGGGATTTTGACCCAGCCAAGATCATGAGGGAGGCGTCGGGGACTATGCGCGGAGGCGTTCAACACACGCCTAAGAGCAGGGCTAGGTGCGGGCACCAAGCGCCAGAGTTCATCGCCAAGGCGACGGAGAGCTTCAGAGGTGCGAAGCACAAGAAGGCCGACCTGCCGCCAAAGGAAGCGCCGCCTAGAACATGAGCGCAAGCTGCCGTGTGTCAACATCACAGCCTCACTAGGGCTGCCTCATGAGCTCTTCTCGGCCCCAAGATTGGCCGTGTGGAGGCCACCCCACAGCTACGAATGCGCATGCCCCTGCCGCCGACATGACTACCAAGACCGCGCTACATGCGGGCGCTCGATGGCTCACGAGGCCAAAGGCGCGGCCAGTTATCCTGACCGAGGAGGAGCCGAGGCCTCCCGAGCCCCCGAGACTCAGAGCCCGCTGCCTCATGATCTAACAACTTCTATATGCTTAGCTCACCACTTCAACACTTCTAACCCAATGGTTGTGTGACTTTTGGTTTGTTCAGTTATGGGTGCCCTTGGGCTGCATTATCCTCGTTGTATGGGTCCGCCTCGCAACATGTTCGCTTTTGCACATCTATCAGACTGTATCGCTTTTCGTGATTATCTACATTATCCCTACTATCCCATCATTTATGGAGTCACCCGTATGCCTCCCGCATGTCGCCAACCCACCTCACGCCATCCTCAGAATCGGGCTGCCGGGCTGCATGTGCTGGGTCCGCCTCAAGGTCGAGCAATCTAAGAGACCGAGCTCGCTCATGCCCCACGACGCCACCTCACCAGTCCTCGCAGGACTTCACCTTTCACGGAAAGATCAAGGGCTAGTTGGGAAAGCATTCCATAAAGGATTCTATTGGCCCACGCCTCGACATGTGGTCGAGCTAGTCATGAATGTGAAGCCTCGCCAGCCCATTCCAAGAACATCCACCGCTCGCCCAAGTTCAGAAACTTTTATCATGGCCATTTTCGGTTTGGGGCTCTATATCTCCGACCTTTCCCCAAGAATCGTGGGCTTTGAATTCTTGTTCGCTACACGACAAGTTTACAAAGTGGCTGGAAGTGACTCTGGAGAAAGGTGACTTCGCTAGCTATGAAGTTCTTGAAAGAACTGTGTGTCGCTTTTGGAGTTCCGACAAGGATCATTACCACAACAAGACACAGTTCACGAGCCGCACTTTCAAGCAATATGTTCACACCCCGAAGCAAATCTCATTTGCTCGCCGCGACACCCCTGTATAATGGACTAAGAGGACGGATCATGCTAAGTAAGGCCAAACAAGAACCTTTGATACCATGAAGCACAGGAAGCAGGCATCGATAAGCTGCGTAGTCCTATGATCCTCAAACGACACCAAATCAAGCTTATCAGCACACTCCTCTTCCTCGTATGGGACGAAGCGCTTATCCTACGAACTCATTTACGGGTTTCGGTGCTGCCTATGATGAAGTATGCAAAAATCAGCACTTGCGTTGACTTGACGCTGCAGCTACTTGAGGAGAACTGTCGGTTGCTACGCTGTTGCATGCTATTAGCAAGCCCCTGTCATACTATAGCCATGTGGTTCATGCCCTGTTTTGAGGATGGCGGACTTGTCCTTAGGGCGCCATGAATGCCAAGGGTACAACAAGTCGACGCCGGTGGGAAGGCCTCACGTGTAGTACGAGTCACTGTGACATGGCTCCGTCTGAGACCTGGAGATGGCTTTCAATTGCAAACCTATGGAATATTGAGCATCTCCCAAGTTCTACTTCAGAAGGTGTGGCTGCTGGCCCTGCCCGCAGCCACACATTTGTACATGCCTTGCCTCAGCCACACAAAAACTCCTTGTACAAAGCTGTGGCAATGACCCCTGGGTGCACTAGAGAAATTATCAAGCGCTGGGGGCTTACTTAAGTTGCATGCATGAATAAGCATCTAAGAGCATTTGATAAGCATTTCATGAGCATCTCGTGACATGTGAAAGTGCAACTAATCCTGTGTGGTTTTGGTAATTAATAACAACATATATATCATTGAACTAATAGTTTCTTGAGAACATTTCAGAAAGTTCAAAGGATATGGGTATGGCAATGACTCAAGATGGACCTCAAATGCTAAGGAAAGCATTGGCAAAAGCTCAAGACTCCATTTTGGTTTAGTGATCCAAGATCACATTGAGTCTATAGGAAAGCCAATACTATTAAAAGGATGAGGTTATGATAATGATCCTGTTGCTCAAAGTGCTTAGTGATCTATCTCCCAAACTATCGCTAATCTTTCATTCCAACATATACTATAAGTAATCTCGTCCCACCGATTCCATAAACTCAGTCACACCGAGATGAACCACCCACCACAAAGCCAAACCCTAGTAATTTCGGTTTTTCCGATTCCAAACTCGGTCTCACCGAAACTAGTGTTGCCAACCTTCAGAACCTTTCAGAATCAAATCGGTGTCACCGAGATGATAAAGTCGGTCCCACCGAGAATGGCAAACCCTAGTCTTGGAAGAATCGACTCACCGAGATTGTATTTTGTCCCATCAAAATCCCAACGCTCACAAGATTTGAACTTTGGTCTCACCGAGTTGTCAACTTGGTCCGACCGAGATTGGTCAAATGTGTAATAGCTTGATTTTGTGTGAGGCTATAAATACCCTCCACCTCCTCTTCATTCGTGGAGAGAGCCATCAAAGAACTACCACTCCTACCTTACATTTCTGAGAAGAAAACTACCTACCCTTGTGTTGAGACTGTTGCTCCACTCCCCACCATATGAAACTTGATTTCTAGCCTTCCCAAGTTGCTTTCCACTCAATCCTTTCTTCCACCACAGCCAAATCAGTGAGGAGAGTTGAGTGTTGGGGAGATTAATTTGAAGCACAAGAGCAAGGAGTTCATCATCACTAACACCATCTATTACCTTGGAGGGTGGTGCCTCCTAGATTGGTTAGGTGTCGCTGAGCCTCCACAAGATGTGGAGTTGAACCAAGAAGTTTGTAAGGGCAAGGAGATCGCCTTTCTGAAGATCTACCCCAGTAAGGCTAGTCCTTCAGGGGCGATGCCATGATGGCATAGACAAGGTTTCTTCAGGACCTTTGTGGGTGGAGCCTCCGTGGACTCTCGCATTGCTATCTCCGTGGGTTGAAGTCTCCATCAACTTGGATTGACGATATCACTTCCATCGGAACCACGAGAAAAATCTCCGTGTTCCAAATTGCGCTTGCTCTTTCCACTTTCTACTACATATACTCTTTCACGCCATTACTCTAGAATTGCATGTGTAGGGTGATACTTGACTTGGTCATCATTGTGAACTTGCCAAAACTTGTCTAATCAAAAGGCTAAACTTTTAAATTGTCAAGTAGTCTAATCACCCCCTAGACATACTTTTGATCCTACAAGTGGTATCGAGCTTTGGTCTCCATTGGATTGGTTTCATTGCATTGACTCCATGCTTGGTTTCACAACCTAGGAGAGTATGGCGCCTAGTGAGGGTAATTTTCAGAGAGGTCCTTACTTTGATGGTTCAAACTTTGCTAGTTGGAAGCATAAAATGAAAATGCATATTCTGGACATAACCCCCGATGGGGCATTATTTGTGTTGTTGCAAGGTGAGTTCTTCGAGGAAGGAAAAGTCTTGATCGTGAAGCTACGCCGATGAATTATGGATGTTGCAAAACAATGTTTCAAGCTTGTGACATTCTCTTCAATGCTTTTGTCCCGAGGAGTTCAACAAAATCAGCCGCCTTGAGAATGCAAAAGAGATTTGGGATACTTTGGTCAAATGCACGAAGGTACCGAGTCCGTGAAGGAATCAAAGCTAGATGTTCTTCAAGGTCAACTTGACAAGTTCAAGATGAAGGAAGGTGAAGGAGTCGCAAATGTACTTTAGGCTTGCTCTCATCACAAATGAGATTGCCTTAGGAAGCGAAGAAATGACCGATCGATTCATCATCAAGAAGATTCTCGAGCTTGGATGGAAAGTATGACACCGTGCACTTTGATCCAAATGATGCCAAACCAAGAATCTCAAGCCTACCAAGTCATTGGAAGAATTGTTGCTCATGAGATGACACTTAAAGATAAGGAAGAGCTTCACAACAAGTCAAGTGGTGCATAAAGCTACAAGAAGCTCCCACAACCTCAAGTGACAAGCTAGTTTCCAATGAAGAGATAAGCCTAATGGTGAAGAACTTCAACAAATTCTACAAGAGTAGAAGCAAGGAAAGAAGCTCAAAGTCTAGATCATATGATGAAAAGAGATCTTCAAGTCGTGATCGAAATCGCATAATTGTGGAAGACCCTGACACTACTCAAATGAGTGTTCGATTTCACAAGAGAAGAGAAGAATTCCAAGAAGAAGAAGCTCAAGAGAAGAGTCACCTGAAAGAGAGAAGGAGTAGAGATGATCGTTAGGAACGAAGATCCTCTCTCGAGAAGCAAGGATTCAGAGAGGAAAGACAAGTCATCAAGGAGCTACACAAGAAGAAAACATCAAGCTCATGTAGGTGAATGGGTCTCCGCCCGACCCGGCTAATCACTCCGAAGAAGCTATCACTCCAACTCCGATACAGCCAAGATGAAGGTGTTGCCTCGCCTCCTCGTGTCCTCCAACTCCAACTCCTATGACTTATTTGATTCACCAAATGAGGGAATTGAAGATGCTTCATGGCAAAGGCCCCAAGGTATCACACCCTGAATTTATTGACTTGATAGTGATGAGGATGACTTGCTTGGTGAAGATGAGCTTTACATGACAAATCTAGTGAGCCTAGTAATGATGAACATGCTAGTAGTCTTTATAGTCGAGAAGAGTCAATGACAATGCTATGAAGGAGATTGAGCGCCTAACTAAAGAACTAAACACTCTTAAGTTAGCTCATGAAACAACTCAAGAAGATCATAGAGAGCCCTAAGATCTCATGAGAAGCTACGCCGAGAAGCTCAATCTAGAGCAAGAACATGAGTTCTAAAAGCTATCAATGACGCATCTTCAAAGAAGAGTTCTTCATATCTTGCCAAACGACTCTTCTTGTCTAATTTCTTGCCACCTATTAAAACTAAGCATGACAAGCATAAGAAAATTCTTCATCTAGTAGTAACAATAACCATGCTAAATCCAATATTGTTGCTTCTAGTTCTCTTGATTCCACTAACAATGTTTCGCCGTTACACTTGAGCAAGAAAATAGTTTATTGAAAGGATTATAGAGAAAGGTGTCTACAAGAGCCTTGCCGAAGCAAGAACTTTGAGGAAATTGTTCGCAAGCAAGGAAGGCACCGAAGAATCAAGGAATTGGTTTTGAGCGAAAGTTCAACGCCGAGGGTGTTGAATGGGAAGAAGGTCAATATCCCACTCCAAAGTTTGTTTCTCAAAGGAGAAGTATGATCCTCATTCTTCCAATGTGGAACAAGCTCAAGATGATCTTTCACCACAAGACCACAAGCTAAAAGGCAAGGACAAGCTTCAAGAGGAGATTGATGCATTTATTGAAGCACCCAAGGCCATGGTCAAGTGGGTTCCCAAGGAAACTTCAAGTTCTACTTCGCCAAGCTCAACTACTACCCCAAGGATTCCCATCAAGATGATGTGGATCCCAAGAAGAAGAACTAGAGAGTTCTTGAGGGTGACTCCGCCAACATACTTCACTCACATTCATTTTGGCAAGAACTTGTGCAATCAACTTCCACATCTTGCACTAGTTCATGGAGTCACAAACCCTCTTGTTGGTAAGTCAAGGGACAAGGTAATCATTGCATTCGTGGACATCATCTATTTTGTACTTCAATCTATGTCCATGGATATCTTTGTTTGTTCCTTGTGGACTAACCCATGTAGGTATTGAAAGTGCTCAATCCAAAGGATTGCTCCCAACTCTTGATGATCTTCATCAACATTGAGCATCCACATCTTCAACATCTACATGAAGTCTTCTACGACAACCCAAGGTTAGTTTGACCCTTTAAAAGGGGTTCTCATCAAGGGGAGCTGCTCTAAAGATTTGAGCTAAAGCATCTTCAAATGATGTGAACACATCAATGCTTTATGTAAAAGTGGTAACCCCACTTGGCTTAAACGATGAGTATGACCTATGATCAAATGTTCTCATTTGACTCCTAAGTCAATATACTCATATATAGATGACCTAGTCATCACAAATTGTGTGCTAGTTGCTAGTGTTTTGTTGTGCATGTTTGACACATATTTCATTTGCTATCTTATTGTGTGAGCATGTTGATGCATAATTTTATCCATTCGAGGACATCCATTTGTTGCTATGGTCTTTGGATTTTTCGACCAAATGGATGGACAAGAATGCCTAAGTTCCTCCCCTAGCTATCTATGCTTTCTTTGTCTCAAATTCTATTCATGCTTATATCACAAACTTTGAACAAGTCTTTTTGATGACTGAGTGAGGAGCACTGAGCCACCGATCCGTCAAAAGCTTAAATTCCAAAACCTTCTAAGTATTTTCTTCACGACCAACCCACTCAAATCGATGCACTCGAAGCACTTGGATTGATCTAGTTTTCACCCGGTGAAACCGAAGTTAAATTTCGCGGATCAAGTGTGTAATCGCTATAAGTAACTATCTTGCAAGCACCGAAGTTTTACAACTCGTCCCACCGACAAATTCAAGGTATATATACCGAGGGCAGCGCTGCTGATTCTTCTTCAAAACGCCCGCCTCAAACCCTTTCGTCCGCTGCGGGTCTCCGGATCGCCTCCGTTGCCGCTCAGGCGCCCGGCCTCGGCTCACGCCAACCAATCTCTGCCACAGTTACTGAGAGAGAACTCCACCAAGTTAGGTGAGTTTCGATCCTCCGTGTTTCAACCTCCGATTCAATACACGCATTGGTTTGCCTAGCTTCTGCCACGCTTGAGATCTTCCTATCCAGCTAGATTAGTTCTAGAACTAAATTCGAGTAAAAGTTTTAGGTTAGGTTTCACGAACATCTCGTGAGACCGATTCTACATTCTCTGATCGACCGACGGTCCGCCATCAGATCGCACTTTTCGTCCAACCGAGTTGTGCAAATCAGACATCAAATGAGAATTTAGTGAAACCCTAGTGTTCTGGCTAGATCGAAACCCATTTCGTCCAACCGAAAGTGGTGAATGGTTCTCATAGAACACTTCGGATTCACCGAGTTTTAGACTTGGTCCTGACCAAATGCATTCTCGTGAAAACATAAAACTGAAATTTGAACTCAATTTTTTTGCAAAATCTTCTCGCAGCTTTGTGATAACTCTTCTATTCTCGCTTATACCTAATCTATTCACGTGTTGTCACCATGTCGATGCCAAGGACAGCTGTAAATGTCTGAATCACCAATTGAGATTCCAGAGGCGCATAGTCCCGGGCCAGCTTTTCCGATGATGGTGAGAGGAGCACACCAAGTGGTTTGCCTCCCCGCCGCCACTGGCTGTGAAGAAGAGAAATTCGATGAAGAAGATTCTCGACTTTATTGCCGAGGAAGAGATCACATCTGCCTAAGAGGAAAGTGGTTGCCAAAGAGCATCAAGGGCAACAAACCAAGAAAGGCACACCAGAAAGTGAAGAAGTCCACACTGCTAAGAAGCTGAGCATGGAAGAAGAAACTCCAAGGTAAAGAAAACTTCCAAGAGGAAGAGGATTGTGCATGATGAAGTTGATGATGATTCGATGAGGAAGCACCAGCCTCCCTCGTGGTTTCCAAGTTGATGGGTGATGCCATAAGTGAGCACCTACTAAGTCTAAGCCATCAGCCCAGAAAGGCAGCTTGCCAAGCCTCACGCCAAGCCAAAGAAAACTGCTGAACATTCCCGCTTCAGAGAAGAAGAGACAATGTGCCACCAACAGTCGATGAAGAGGCATATTGTCGAGCATCGCCGAGATTGCTACCCACAATGATGCTCATCCTCGAGCTAAAACATGAAGGAAAGGAAGGACAAAGGTCTCAGTTATGGAGACAAGCCGATCCATATGCCATAAGGAGAAGGACTGCTGTTGATTCAAGGTTTCACACCGAGAGCAGCAAGATTTCTATGAGATCGTGCTCATGGACAAGAAGCCCATTTGTTTACACTCAGATATGTTGATTGGGCATATATTGACAAAGTGAAGAGCACAGACTACTTTCCACATGTGCATGAGAGCTCACCGCATGTGGTGTTGCGATTTCGCTGGTCAAACCGACAGCTTGAATGATGAGATGATCATGCAATTTATGCCACGCCTCATTTCTATCCGGGGCCAAGGTAATTCATGGATGATCAAGGTTTACATTCTCTTCAACTATTGAAGAGTGGGCTGCACCGCCAATGCTCCAAGGCAAAGAGAAGATGATGTTGATGTCTATGGAATTCCCAAGAAAATCATGAGTCTATGAAAATATGTACAATGAGGTACAGCCTAAGGATGTAGAGTTCTGAAGCTCGGCTCAAGGTATCTCGAGGATCTAAGTATGTCTAGAGGGGGGTGATTAGACTTTGACAACTTAAAATTTAGCCTTTGATTGAAGTAGTTTCTTAGCAAGTTCACAATGATAACCAAGTCATATCACCACACATGCAATTCTAGAGTTATGGCATGAAAGAAAATTGCATGTATAGTAAATGAGAGGTGGAGAAGAGCAAACGAATGGAGACACGGAGATTTTTTCTCGTGGTTCCGAGTAGGTGGTGCTATCACAATCCACGCTGATGGAGACTTCAACCTGAGGGTAACTACCAAGGTGAGTCCACTTGAGGGCTCCACCCACGAAGGGTCCAATAAGAAGCAACCTTGTCTATGCCATCATGGCTTACGCACACGGAGGACTAGCCTTACTGCAGATCTTCACTAAGTAGGCGATCTCCTTGCCCTCTACAAACTCCTTGGTTCAACTCCACATCATGACGGAGGCTCCTGTTTACACCTAACTAATCTAGGAGGCACCACCTCCAAAAGGTAATAGATGGGGTTGGTGATGATGAACCCTTGCTCTTGTGCTTCAAATGATATTCCCCAACACTCAACTCTCCTCACCGATTTACTGGTGGAGGAAGGGATTGAGTGGAAAGCAACTTGAAAGACTAGAAATCAAGTGTCATATGGTGGAGGGAGCAACTTGATCTCAACACAAGGGTAGGTAGTTTTCCTTTAAATGTAAGGTAGGAGTGGTAGTTTTTCTCGATGGCTCTCTCCACTTAATGAAGAGGAGGTGGAGGTATTATAGCTCCACATAAATCCAACTGCTACACACATTTGAGTAATCCCCACGAATCGGTTGACAACCTCGGCCAAATCGAAGTTCAAATCTTGTGAACGCTGGGATTTTCGGTGGACTAAAATACAATCTCTGTTAGACCGATTTTCCAAAGTCTAGGGTTTGCCAACTTTGGGACCGATTTTCTATCTCTCGGTGACACCGATTTGAGCGTATGTTACGAAGCTTGGCAACACCAATTTCGAATGACCGGTTTGGAATCGAAACCGAGATTCTTAGGGTTTAATATATGGTCGAGGTGGTTCATCTCTTGTGATCAGTTTGGAATCGTGGACCGAGATTACTTATGGTTTATGTTGAATGAAAGATTGCTGATTGTTTGAGAGATAAATCACTAAGCACTTTAGAGCAACCACTATCATCATAACTCACCCCTTTTAATAGTATTGGCTTTCCTATGGACTCAATGTGATCTTGGATCACTAAACCAAAATGGAGTCTTGAGCTTTTGCCAATGTTTTCCTTAGCATTTTGAGGGGTCCACATCATCTCATTGCCATTCCCATATCATGAACTTTCCCAAATATTCTCAAGAAATGATTAGTTCAATGATATATATTTGTTATTAATTAAAAACCACCGGGATTAGTGACTTTCAATCTCCCCTTTTGGTAATTGATGACAAATATAGATCAAAGCTCGCAAATGATATAATCAATGAATAACATCGCCGCTTGAGAAGTATGTGATAAGCAAGAGCTCCCAAATTTGTGCATTATTTAAGATTTATGCTTGAATGCAAATGCACAATCGATTAGGATCATGGGTTACTCTTCCATGTCACATACATCTTGGTGGAGCCAAAAATGATAAGAATGAATAGCATGCACCAATCACCAAGACATGAGTAAATGATCAAAAGATATGAATGGAATATGATAACATCAAGCACACATTCACAAGATGATCAAGCACTCATCAAGATAGAGCAAACGAGTATCGCAACTAAGTATCTCAAAGAACTCAAAAGTATCTCAAGAAAACCCAAACGAAGAGCAAAAACAGCACCTCTCTCAAGTCCTATGATCTATACACTTTTTCCCCTTTGGCAACAAGTTACCAAAAGTTCAAAGGTATAGAGCTAATCGCCACTGGGACTCCCGGGCCCCGCCTCGCCGATGGAGGGAGATGGCGACGAAAGCTTCCCAAGTCTGAGCTGGAGGAGGGATATCGAGGGTGCCGAACCACGGAGCAGGAGGTGCTGGTAGTAGCCCCGGATCCCTAATCGAATAGCAATGATCCGGCTTTTGGGCACTGCAACAGTTGCTAGTCATCCCGACCATGTCACCTTCCATCTCCTTCAAGCTCCCTTTCCCTCTTAGCTTCTCGATTCCTGATCCTTGGACGGTGACTGCTTCACCCCTTGACGCCCAGCATGGAACTTATCCTCAACGATCCTCTCAAGGCTCTCCGAGATTGACTATGCCCAGCGAAATCAATTCTCCGAGTGGCTTCAAGAAGTTGTTCCAACGCCTTGGGCTTTCCGCACCTTCCGCTTTAGCTTGTTTAGCGCCTTCAGACTTAGCATGTCCTTCACAGATGGGAGCATTCTCACCATCACAACCTCGTTGTCCTCATGTTCAGCGGCAAGTGGGTCATCCAATGTAGGTGTCCGGCCAAACTTGGCATTGATGAGCATCCAATATGGAGCAAACCCACACCCCGGGTCACCGCCCTCTTGATAGTCTCAACTATC
>JAHHZJ010005589.1:0-12775 GCA_021437245.1 Aegilops speltoides | reverse complement strand
CCCGTCCGAGCGTTGAGTTGTGGACAAAACAATCTGACGCTGCACCAGAATCCGAGTCAAACCACAAGTCCAAAGGTGTTACGCCACTCCACTTGGGCCCATTGGCCTTGTACGACCTAGGTTAGTTTTAGGCTGCCTTGGGACGCCCTCCCACCTCCTTGGCCGCCATCCCTTGCTCCTATATAAGTAGATCCATCTAGTAGCTTTTTCCCGGGATTTGTTTAGTTAAAAGTTAGCCATTGCAACTTCGTACTTCGCTTGTGTCCAACGACTCGACCAAGACCACTTACGGATCCCCATCTTTACCAATACTTCATACATACTCGCAATATTCAGATTGCTTTTATCATATTCTTGCTTGTTCTTCGATTGCTTGCAGGAATAGACCTTCGTGGTCGTTGATTGTGCCGCGTGGTCAATAACCTCTCGGAGTTGGTTTAGCGATTGCTAAGGCGCAACGTCGAAGCACGCTTGTAGTCGGATCGCAAAGTCGCTCCACCAAATCGATAGTTATCATCTCATCGAAAGATCGACACCCCGCCTATCAAGACAAATGTCCCATACACCTGCAATTAGACAAAACACAAAAGTGTGTGAAGTATTTTGTTCGATAACATAAATAGATTATTGAATAGTTTGCACTAGAAATCACCTCACAAATATGCATGTATGCAATATTTTTGGTCATATACAAGGTACTCATGTCCTCATCATCCTCCCTTTTGAAAATAAAGCCGCCCTCGGCGTGCTTAATCTGAAATGTGGCTAACAAAAGAGACAAGGTGTACATGTTGTATATGTATACGCCATCCATTTTACTTCCCTTGATTTTTGCATATATGACACATGAATAGATGAGTAACTTGCATAGTTCATAAAATCTAAAGCCAACAAATTAGCACAAGAGCTAGAAGGCATGAAAATATTAGTACATCAGTTTGCACATATAAGTGAAGCTCTTATTTATTTCAAAAGATTGACAATGTTCATCATTAAACCATCCCAACATTGGTGAATAAACCTTATTTGAATCAAATTTACATGCTACAACATGCTTAGATAAGCAAACATGCAATGAGTCATTCGGACAGAATCATCACCAAGATTAGAGGTCATATCAAAACGATTAAACATTGATTCTTTTGCATCAACAGTTAATTCAATTGGCGCCTCAAAATTGTTGGTATTTCAGTTGTTTGATCACATGGCAAAGTCCAATTATCAACATAATCCTCTAAAATAGGTGATGTGATCAAAGTAGTGGGTAGCTCAACACATGATGTATTCAAGTTAACTAGGATGCATCATTCTCATGTGAAGTTATATCATCAATACCTTTTATCAGTTACCTTGTCGCAAAGGCGAGCTGATGTAGGTACAGACGTAGACAACGCACCATACTCTTGAGATGATGTCGCCCACAATCCGAGGTGGCTGCTCTAGTAGGTGCAACGGTGGAGGAACCAACCGCGTGGTGAGCATGAACTGAATAGTAGTTGTTGTAGTCACCCAATGCATCCTCCTGTAATCGTCTCTCAAAGGTACAAGCACTGAACATACATACCAGTAATGCAACGAGGAATATATCAAATCTTGCCTGAATATCATGGTTCAAACCACCAAAAATCTATTCATTGTATCATCCTTAGATTCTTCTATGTCACAATGATGCATATAAGATTTGAACTCTTTGTAGTAAGCATGGACAGTGTTGTTGCCTTGTTTAAATTGTTCAAATTATAAGGCAATTCACGGCGATAGTAAGGAGGGAAAAATGTTGTCTCATTACATATTTCAAATCTTTCCAAGTTGTGGGTTGGTTATCAATATTTTTCTTACAATGCACACTCCACCAAACTAAGCAAAACCAGTAATGCTCTAGTGGCAGCTCGCACTGCCAAGTTCGTAAAAGTCATGGTTACTAAAAACTTGTTCTACTTCAAACTCCCAAGCTAGATAAATAGCAGGATTAAATCTACCTCAAATGACGGTAAAGAGATAACCTGACCATGTGGTTGTGTGTGTTGTCCCAACTCTGTGATGGTGAAGATGTGTCCGCGCCAAGAACTTCTATCTCCGAACTGTCATGATTAGTAGAAACAAGAAACAAAATTCCAGAATAATGTTCCTATGAACTACTAGGATGTGGTTGTAAAGTGCTCCACAGAAAGCAAATATCAATATCTTACAAGTTCTTACCATGCGGAGTGGTGACAGCAACCAGCGATGTCAAATAACTCAAGATTGTGTAAAGCGATTGCCGGGAACGATATATACACGTGTAGAAATATGTGGAGCTGGGTTGGCTATATATGGTAGCAAAAGATTAGCAATAATCAATTCAGAGATGCAATGTTGAATAAACGCTCAACGACGGTATCTGGCTGGTCCTAGGCTAGACCGACTAGAGACGCGAGCCTAGAACACTAATGAGGTCACGGGAGCACAACTAGCATCAATGAAGGTTACTAAGTAGCTCTTGACAGCAAGATATAAGTGAAGATCACAACGGTAGTGAAGATAATGATGAAAACAACTACCAAGCAGGACATACAACAACTTCTCTCCAACTTTCCTCTTGAAATGTTTGAGCCAATTTTCTAATAAATTCTTTCAAAGAATGCTACTAACTCAAGCTTTCCAATGCAAAAAGAATCACCAATTCCGAGTTGATATGAGGAGTCAAAGAATTGTAAACTGGCCTGAAAATTGGAACAAGCTGTGTTCACGAACTTCAGAGGGCAAAAGACCTATTTAGAAGCCGATTTTGAGGTGTCAAATATTGAACTAGCTTCTGCAACTATTTAGATGCGGCTCGTCGCTAGCTTTAATTTGAGTACTCACGGAGTCAAAACGGACTTCAGATGAGGAAGATACACCTGTTTTACTGAACAGTGCGCAAAACAGATTCCAATCCGAATTCAGGTACGAGATTGATTCTAGATAGATCCGATTTTTTTCTTCTTTTTTCCTCACACTTTTTTTTCTTTTTTCTTTCTTTTTTTTTTCCTTTCCTTTTTTCTTTTTTTCTTTTTCTCCCTCTTCCAAGACAAACTAGATAAGATGCAGATTGATCTGCAAGGTGTGAATGACTCAACTATGATTATGACATGAATGAACAAGCGTAGCACGTGGTGGAAATTAATAGATGGATGGTGGACAACGAAGGCATAATGATGCAGCAGCGCGTGACTAATGTGAACAGAACTCAAACTCTAAAGGAACAAGACACTAAGACCAGCAACTCAACACGACGATGCAAACCGATAATTCAATAATGCAACCAATGAAAAGAAAATTGCAAAGGCTCAGAGTGGCTTGACAAAGGTGAATACTGATCTAACTATTTTTGTGGCTTTTCTTGGACAATGTTGTAAGATAAAGATAAATCTAATCAAGGAAAACTGGAAATTCTCCAACAAAAGAATACATTGAGTCCATAAAGTTTTGCTCTTACAGAGTTCACAGTCCGAATCTAATCCAATACAGTAGATTTGGACTTATCTTCTCTTGACCAAAAGTGACTGAGAGGACTTTTGAACAGCAAATAAACATCTCTTTCTTCCTTATCTTCATATGTGGATTGTACAAATGTCCCATACACCTGCAATTAGACAAAACACAAAAGTGTGTGAAGTATTTTTGTTCGATAACATAAATAGATTATTGAATAGTTTGCACTAGAAATCACCTCACAAATATGCATGTATGCAATATTTTGGTCATATACAAGGTACTTTTGGCCCAAGAGAAGATAGAGTCCAAGTCTCTCATGTTCTGATTCAGATTCGACTGCACAGACATACCTGACTCAAAACGCCAACAACTATTTCATACGGATTCGAATTGGGTGATTCTTTTTGTTGGAAAGAAGATTTCATGCTCTTTCCAGCACAATTGAATCACCTTAAAATCCGTCCGGAGCGTTGAGTTGTGGACAAAACAATCTGACGCTGCACCAGAATCCGAGTCAAACCATAAGTCCAAAGGTGTTACGTCACTCCACTTGGGCCCATTGGCCTTGTACGACCTAGGGTTAGTTTTAGGCTGCCTTGGGACGTCCTCCCACCTCCTGGTCGCCACCCCTTGCTCCTATATAAATAGATCCATCTAGTAGCTTTTCCCGGGATTTGTTTAGTTAAAGTTAGCCATTGCAACTTCGGTACTTCGCTTGTGTCCAACGACTCGACCAAGACCGCCACGATCCCCACCTTTATCAATACTTCATACATACCGCAATATTCAGATTGCTTTTATCATATTCTTGCTTGTTCTTCGATTGCTTGCAGGAATAGACCTTCGTGGTCAGTTGATTGTGCTCCGCGGGTCAATAACCTCTCGGAGTTGGTTTAGCGATTGCTAAGGCGCAACGTCGTGCACGTTTGTAGTCGGATCGTCAAAGTCGTCTCCACCAAATCGATAGTTATCATCTCATCGAAAGATCGGGACACCCCCGCCTCTATCATACTCTTCAGGATCATTGGTTCCATTGAACTTCGGCATTGTGAACTTGAGCTTGCCATAGCGATGTTCTTCATTGTTTTGAGGTCGATGTTGATGATGACGTTCTTGACGTGGAGGGTAATCATCCTCATGTTGCTCTTGGCGAGGAGGAAGTCCATGATCAACTTGCTCTTGTTGACCTTGAGGTTGAGGTTGAGCTTGAGGAGCTTGTGGAGGAGCTTGTTGAGCTTGACGCTTGCACGTGGATGGTAGTTCCTCTCTTGTATTTCTTCCGAAGGGCTTCTCTTGATTGCGCTTTCGCGATTGCGTTGGCGTAGAGCTCGACTTGATGCTTGAAGGGCGCTGCCCGCCAAGAGCTTGTGCTTCGTTGTTGTTGTTGAAGACGCTTAGTCTCGGCGCCTTGTTGCTCTTGGTGTAGGCGCGCCGTTTGTTCTTGTTGGTGACGAAGACGTTGTCGTTTTGGCTTGAGCAAACGCCATTTGGCTTGATTGAGGACGAGGAGCTTCTTCATCAACTTGCTCTTGGAGATTCTTGTCGGTAGTGGGTTGCAGATGCATGACGGTCTTGATGCGCTGCCGACGAAGAATGTTCGATGACGGTGTGCTTGTGTCGGAGAAGGAGTCGCGGAGTGGCGACTTGAGTGGCTCCGCCTTGAGTGTGAAGAGGTAGAAGTACGCCGTTCACCAACAAGGCGCGGATCTCGCCCATTCTTGCATCGTTTCTTCTTGGCGCTACGAGTTTGTTGTCGCGTAATCGCGTACGCTTCTGGAGAGTCGCAAGTCGGTGGAGAGGTTGTCGATGCGTTCGCTCATTGCTTGTTGCTCTTGATGGAGAGCTCGCTATGCGCCAAAGAGGTGGCTCTTGGTGACGATGATGACATGTCGTCGCCTTTGCTCGATGAAGAGTGGATTTGTAGAAGAACTTGGCCTATCCATCATTTCAAGCAAATTGTGAGTGGAAGAAGGATAAGAACGAAACCAATGTACCTTTGACCGGTTGAAAATGAATCAAGTTCACTCAAATGCGGACAATGAAATAGCACTATTGGTACCGATCCTTGTCGATTCTCACACCTACACAAGTAAAAGCTTTTGGTGGAGCTTGGTTAGGATGGTGGCACAAAATTGATTGCAATCGTTAGCTTGACTCAAAATGTTGAAGAAGATTCGCAAATTCGATATGCAACAAGTAGACCAAGCAAGTAGTGGTACACGGAAACACACACAAATAGATAAATGGGATTGTGCAAACCAAAATGAGCCAAAATGTGGAATCCATTTAAAATGCTCTTGTTGCACAATACTAGAGAGACGCTAGCACGATTGCATAATAGGCGGATACGGAGCTTGTGCACAACCTACTAGGCAAAAATGCAACGATCTCTATCCCACGATGCTATATGTATGGTGTATCGGTGCAATGATCCAAGATGATCTGATATGACAATCTTAATGTTGTATGATGCTATGCTTGTTGCTTATAAGCTCTTTGCTTATCTTCCTCTTTGCTTAAAAGCTTGAGTGGCTCTTTCTCTTTGAGCTCTTTTCTTATGCAAACTTGATTAACTAAGATAGCAATTGTGTATGCGATGACAACTTTGTGACACACAAGTTGATTCCTAGATATGCACTCGATTGTATGTATGATATGGTGTATGCAACTAATGTGCACAAGTTACGCTGCCGGCAATACTCAATGGCTAGTCTCGTGGGTAAGCAACGCAAAAGATGGTATATGATGGTTATCAATGCAATTGCAAGGTATGACAGAGATGTCGCCGATGTTACCGTTCAGAAGCTAAGATGAGTAGCCACCAAAATGAGCGCTTGTTGTTGATGTCACACCGCTCTAAATAGTCAAACACAAGAGGACACGGAAATCTCACTCAAATTGTCGAACTCAACTTCAATGGAAGTACGGAGGTTAAGTCTTGGGGTTTGGCAAGTGGAAATGGTGGTGGATAGGGTGGGAGGATGTATGGATGTGTGGATGGTGGTGGAGGTGGATGGTGGACTGCAGAACTGCAGTTTCGGCAGAGGAAGCCGGATGATCCGGCCAGAGCTGGATGATCCGCGAAGTCCGGATGATCCGGCAGGTCAACGACGACGGAACTGCTCGGAAGAACTTGAAAACGGGAGAAATTTGACGATTTCGGGAATTTTGGGTGGCTTTCGAGGGGAGAAGGTGGGAAACACAAGATCCACGAAGTTACACAATCAATCCACGGATCAAAAACAACAAAACATCATCAAAACTAACAAATCACAAAAAATATTGGGGGTATTTTGTGGGGATTTTCGGTTTTAGGACTAAAACAACAAAATCAAGCTAGAAATCACGAGGTAGGGGCTCCAAAAACGTGATCAACGTGGCTCATGATACCATATGATGTAGGGTGGAACCCTAATTCGCCGATCTTTCACGCTTGAGGATCCTACGGAGGGAACACGAAGAACGCCTGGAAGAACGAGAGGAAATCACGGGAAGAACGAGAGACACTCAACCGACAAGAGATGAATCACACAAGGTCTAGATCATCAAGCACGAAAGTGATACATGGTCCAAAATCAACAAAGGAAAGATACAAAGGTGATAGAGGCAAAGGTGTCCCGCCTTTTCGATGAGATGGTGGATTTTGCTTTGGTGGAAGTTGACTTTGACGATCCGACTACTTAACGTCAGCGAGGACGCCGCTACTTTAGCAATTGCTAAACCAACTCCGAGAGGTTATTGACCACGCCGAGCACAATCAACTCGACCACGAAGGTCTGCTTCGCGAGCAAACGAAGAACAAGCAAGAAACTCCCATCCGAAAATTTGGCTAGGCAGTTTTAGACCATTTGTAGACTTTTCCAAAAAATTTTGTTATGGAGCAAAAAAAAAAAGAAGAAAAAAAGTGCAAAAAAAAGAAAAAAAGAGAAAAAAAATTCAGAGTGTGCTCCTCCTTGTTTACGCAGCGCCGGATTTTGTTAGTGTTCTAGGCTCGCCTCTAGCACGGTTCAGCCTAGGACCAGCACAGACCGCGCTGAGCGCTTTCTTCAACTTTGCATCTCTGAATTGATTATTGCTGACCTTTTTTGCTACCATATTATAAGCCTTCCCAGCTCCACATACATCTACGCTCGGCGCTTGATTCTCCCCGTAATCGCTATATCCAAGCTTTGAGAGTTTTGACTACAACGGTTGCCGATCACCACCGCTGCTGGGTAAGAACTGGTAAGAATTTGAGATTTGCTTCACGGATTTGTGACTGTCCACCACTCCACCACACCACCACCACCACTTCCTAGTAGTCTGAGGATCATATTCTTGTGTGTTTCTATTGCTGCTAACCATGGCAGGAACACAGCCGATGAGACTGATTGGGAGAACCGACAAACAAACAGCTACATGATAAGTTTCAGCAAATGATGATTGGACAGGTGCAAGATGTGGTAAACAGATTTGACGAGGCCATGGAGAAGATAGATGGCATTGAGAAGACGCTTGAAACAAAGCTTGATAGCAAGTTTGATGAATTGCTCGCTTTCCACAACCACCGCCGCTGCACCTATCGCACCTCGCAACGACAACAACCACGCCCTTCCGAATCAGTATGGACGAGCTCAGTGTTCCTATTGAGCCAGACAAAATTCTGTGCGCTGCCATCGCTGTTGGTGCTTTTGGCTCCTGCTCCGCTGCCGGTACCGACGAGGATGATTATGTGGAAGATTACGAGGATGAGGTTGATCAACATCGAACTACGGCAACCACCAGCACCACAACCACCAGGTCGCCCACATGCAAATAATGGTAATGTTAGGGCTCCCTCAGTACGAGATCATGACCATCTCCCTAAACTGAAATTGAATATTCCACCATTTGAGGGTAGATATGTTCCTGATATATATCTTACTTGGGAGTTAGAAACTGAACAACGATTTACATGTTTACAATATCCCGAGGAGAGACGTGTTCCTGCTGCTGTTTGTGCTTTCACTAGCTTTGCATGTGTTTGGTGGTCTGAACATTGTAGATTATATCCTGTTCCAGCTACTTGGGCTGCTTTGAAAACTGCTATGCGACTGCTGGTGATGTAGGTGGAACCCTAATTGCCGATCTTTCACGCTTGAGGGGATCCCACGGAGAACACGATGAACACGGGAAGAACGGAGAGAAATCACAAGGGGAAACACTCAAGAACAAGTCCAAATCACACATCCACTAGACAATCAAACACACAAGATCACAAGGTACATGAACAACAAAGGAAAGATACAAGGTAAGGTTCATCTCCAAGCGGAGGTCTTGATGATATCCTAGATGGATCTTCCCAAAAGGGGTCTTGATGATATCCCGCAGGATCTTCTCACATGGAGGTCTTGAACTCCATGGGAGTGGTAGTCTCTCTCTCAAGAGTAGAGGTAGGAGCAAAGCTCACCTAAGAATGAGCTATCATATTTGCTAACCCTAGAAAGGAGGTGGAGGTGGTCTATTTATAGTCTAAGCCACGAAGGGGTAAGGGGAGAGGGATACAAGGCCAAGGTCTCTGGCTCAAGACAGCAGTGGCGGTAGTACGGTTTCATGGGCGGTAGTACGCTTGAGCGGTAGTACGCTTGCTTTGGGCGGTAGTAGCCGAAGCGGTAGTACCGCTTGTTTTGGGCGGTAGTACCGCCTTCTCGACTGGTCGGTCCTTCTTCTTCCGCTTCGCTTCTGTGCTTCTCATGGATGGTGTAGTTGTTCCTTGGCGCTTGCACTCCTCCTCAACATCCGTGAAGCTCGACAATACCTATGCATGCACACGGAGAAGTGTCAAGTAGTATACCATCCTCGAAGGGGTCAAGTGAGCACGGTAAAGGAGAAGATTCACCTTATGTATGAGAAGTAGAGGTCGACGTGTCACTTGCCAAACGGACTCTTGACATGGTGATGACGAGGATGCTCCGCATCATCCCTCCCTTGGAAAAGATCCACCTCGGATCAAAACCAAATCACCATGGAAAGAGATGGCTTCGCCATGAAGAAGTGGACGCTCACCAAGTACTGCCATCTTCAAGCTCGCAATGGGCACTCTCCAATGTCGCACCGTCTTGGGGTTCCTTCAAAATGAGCAATGACAACAAACACTTGGAAAAACAAATGTGGTTAGCATTAGTGCAAAACCAAGCATTCAAGAGGTGATTCGCCAAACAAGTGTTGTCATCAAGCATAGCATATGGTTTGACAAAGGATTGTGACATGGCATGTAAGCACATAAATTGAGCACAATCAAGTATATCATGGGAACAAGCTAGCAAATGGGAGGTCAAGATGCAAATATATGTGATAAGAGGACAAGCATCTACCTCAAGGTCATAGCAAGCATGCATAAAGTGCTCAATGAATGGTCTATGGTAGGCATAAGAGTCATTCACAACACCAAAGATAGTGAAATGTCTAAACACATGGGGAAAGTGCAAGACAATCCAAGCATAATGTGATAGGGTGTAGTGAAGATATCGAGCACTCAACACAATGGAAAGAGCAATTGTTCAACATGTGTGAGGCAATCAAGTCAAGCATGTGATAAGCAAAGGACATGGCATATGGGAAGAAATGATCTTGGTGCAACCAACCATATGATAGTAGCAAGTAGTCCAAGAATTGGATGCAACACACAAGGTATATATATCTTGAAGCATGGAAATGTGGTTATCATGGTGCAAGCAATATCTCTAACATGCAAATGGTGGAAGCAACACATGAAGTATGATCCACAATATCCAAGCTCAAGAAGGATGTCACCTTGAAAGCGTGTCCATGTGCATTCTTCACAATGCCAAGTGGTAGGAAATGTTGTGTAGAAGCGAAGTCGTGGTAGAATGTATGAGGCCTCGCCTCAAGAGCTCGAATGGTCAACTCACGTGAAGTGGAAGTCGACACGAAATCCAAGTATCCTACACATGCACACAACAAAATAAAGAGCGATAAAGATGGTAGATAAACACATCATCCATCATGATGGTTCTCTCTTGCACATAACCATTAGAAGGACAAGTGCATGAATAATATGATGCAACAATGGCTATATTCAAGGCACTAGGCATATGGTGCAAGGAGGTAAGACAAGCATGCTTCACAAGGAATATGTCAAAATCTCCAAACATGTGTGAGAATGCTATGGGGCAATCTCATGAGCAAGACTATAAGCATTGTTGCACTCAATACATGGCAAATCTAGCATGAGAGAGGCAACACATGGAGATATATGACACAGAGCAATATGAATCATGTAAAGCATATAGATGGTTGTCATCAACCGCATGAGATGAGCAAGTATGACACAAGAGACAACGATGTGAGAGGCATGAGCATATATGTCATCAACCCAAGAAAGCAAGTAGTGGAACATGGGTGATGCAACATAACAAGCAATCATAGCAATCAAGTCAAATATGCTAGAAATGCAAGATGCACATACTAGAATGAATCATGGCAAACATGTCCTTGGTGCAAATAGTGGGCATGAATAATTCACATGTCATAGCACAATCATGAAAGCAAGATATGAGGACAATAGCATGGGGCACATGATAAACATGGCAATAGCAACAAGGCTCTCCACCAAGCATGCAAATACACATAGAAGTAGCATAATGATGAAACATGGGTAGATGCAAGCAAGGGTCACAATTGCATGGCAAAGGCATAGAAGCAAGCATAGCATGCAAAGTGAACACGGTAAATGAGCATAATGTGAGAAGTGGTAAATGGCCCATAGCCGTGGAGAGCCAAGTAGAGGAGTTCGCGTAGTCCTTGCGCCAAGGGGACGCTGGTAAGGATAGTCCATTGATCCCAAATCGTCATTGCTCTCAAGAGCTCGCTTTGTCAACTCGTGGATTGCGAGGTTGACAAGTATTCATGGGTACCTACACAAAAGAGACACAATCCAAAGAAATTGTCGTAGGTAAATGTACACATCATCCATCATGATGTGTATGTGCACGTGAGTTAGCACAAGATAAGCATCGCTCAAAGAAATTTGATGCATGGTATATGAACATGTCATCCATCATGAAAGAATAGTTGTTATGTATGACACGATGGGGACACAAATTGAGCAAACAAGTATATGGCACATCAAAAGCATGTTTATTCATGAGGAGCATATGGTGCACACACGATTGGGATCATGCAATGGATGGATGGATCAAAATCTCCTACAATGTATGAGGAAACTATGGGGTCTCCTCATGAGCAATATCGAAACATCACATGGAGAAAATGGACAACATCCAAAACAATGCATATCCGGTTAGGTGGTCATGGCATGGCATATGACATAAATGATGTAAAGGAGCATATCAATATCATCACAAGAAAACAAATGCCAATAACCATGGGCTTGTCATCTATGCTGCAAATTGGGTTTATTTTAATGGCATATGCATAGTCACTACAATGAGATTGCAAATATGACATACGGAGATCTCATGCATAGCATATGACAAGTCAAGCGGATCATCAAACATGATGTGACCTAAAGAATTGTCACAAGACATCCTATGTAACATGGCATCACAACTAATAGACTCCACAATAGAATCATCATACTCATCATAAATGGGCAAATCATCGCATGGGGAAATCATACTAGCATGAAGCATGGCAATAGGTGGATCAACATCATGCAAGCAATCAATGTCAAGAATGTCCACTAGTGGGACTAGAGCATCACCGCCACCTTTGTTACCTTTGTCATTCCACTCAAGTGGTGTAGGTGAGGTGGGAAAGACCAAATGGTGGTCATCTTCATCTTGATGGAACCATGGGGGTTCATCATAATCCACAATGGCCATCGCCTTGTCGAAAGGGAGGACGGTTGTCGAGGATCAAGGCGCCATCATAAATGGGACCTAGCACCAAACGAGAAGACACAATAGAGGTAGAGGTCAAGTTGTTAGAAATGCAAATGGCCTCACGAGACCTATCAACTATCTCACTCTCTATGTGGTGGTTCACTCACCCTCAAAATAGGTGCACTCAAACTCACGATGGTGGAGTCACCATCTCACTCAAGTGGTGGGGTTGTGGCTCTCCTCACATGGGAATTGTGGCAACACATCATATATGGGGCTAGTGGTGAAGTCACTCACTGCAATATGGTGGCACAAGTCACTCAAGTCATCATACGCCGCCATGGTCGAAGGGAAGATCCCATGCTCAACCATCTTGTCGCCTGCCGCCGGATGAAGGCCAAGATGGCACATCATCACTCTCCTCCATGACCGAAGGGAAAATCCCATGCTCGATCATCTCGCACTGCCGCCAGAGATGAAGGCCAAGATGGCAT
>JAHHZJ010005588.1:0-37674 GCA_021437245.1 Aegilops speltoides | reverse complement strand
TATGGGCTGTTGGGGACTAAACGCTTTTTAGTACTACTTGTCACCCCAAACGATGGACAAATGAAGTACAATAGAACATTGTCTACTATGCTTAGGGCTGTTCTAAAGAATAATAAGAAATGTGGGAGGAATGCTTTCATATTGAATTTGCTTATAATCGTCATTGCATTCTACTACTAAGATGTGCCCTTTAGTTGTTATGGTTTCCACCCACCAATTGATTTGTCCTCTTCCATCTTCGGAGAAGGTTAATTTTGATGCTAAAGAACGTTGAATTGATTTTAAAATGCATGAGTTAACTAAGGAAAACATTGAGCGATGAATGCTAAATATAAACTTGGGAGATAAGGGTAGAAAACATGTTGTGTTTGCACCGGAGATCTTGTTTGGTTACATTTTAAGGATAGATTTCTTTTGCAAATCAAAGCTAATGCCACGTGCTGGTCCCTTTAAGGGTTGGAGGTAAATGATAATGCATATAAACTTGAGCTGCCCGCAATTTTGGGGTTTCCCACTTTAACATTGCAGATTTGAAGCCATATTTGGGTGAGGAAGATGAGTCGCCGAGGACGACTTCATTTCAAGAAGGGAGGATGATGAGGACATCAATACCATTGTTACACCCACAGCCCCTCGCTATACATACGGACCATTAAGAGCTCAAAGACCCAACTAAATTACGTGTACTTTCTTGGTAATGATTCTAATGTTCATGAGAATATGATGCGCTTAAATTGGATACATTTGTTTTGCTTACAAATGAAGGGCCTAGCTTGAGAAGGATGAACATTGGAGCAAGAACACAATGGAGTTGATGGCATGCCAAGGGGATCAAGAACGGAGTTACAAGTGATGATTTCAGGACTTTCCACCATAAGAGTGATGAAGCCTTGGACGAAATATACAAGATGCCACTTCATAATATTCGTCCATAGGCTATTCTAGGTGCCCATTATTACCAGCCCATGTAATTTGAAATACATTAGTATAGGCTATTTTAGAGTCCTGTGTGGGGAACAAGAGATAGGGTTAGTTTCGGGGACCCCCCTCCCCCAAAACCCCAAGGGGGCCCCAACCAAATTCCCAACCCCCCCCCCTTTCTTTTCCTTTTCCAATATAATTAACCAGCCCTTGGGCAGGTAGACTGGGTTTTGTTTGGTCAAAACCCCTAGTTGGAACAAAGGCCGCCCCGGCAACACGCCAAAGGCCCACCAAAGGAACCACCTTATCAAAAAGCCCTTTATCATATTGCATTCATTTTGCAAACGGTTTCGCTTGTTCCCTTTCCTTGTCCAAAAAGCCCTTTATGTTCCCGGGCCCCCTCTTGTTTTTTGCAAATTTGTTAACTTCTCGATGGATCCAGCCTTCCCAAAAGGGCCCCCTATAGCAACCGTGACCAATTGCCAAGTTTCGGGTCATTTGGAATTCTTTTCCCAACTTTAACCAACCCCAAAAGGCCTTTGTTGAGCCCAACAACCCTCCAAAACAGCCAATAACCCATCTAAGTCACCTCCATGTTCTTGTCGATCACGATCGTGGGCGAAAACAACCCCATTTGGCCTCCTAGCCCCTTCCTATTAAAACCCCCCCCTTTAAACCCAAACCCCCCCTCCCGGCCCCCCTGGGCACCCCCCCCCCCACCACAACCCCAAGGCCCCGGCCATTCCCACTTCCCCCCTCTTGCCCCCCCGGTTCCCCCGGGCCTCGGAATTTGTAAATCCCCCCTTTTTCCCCACCCCCATTTTGGGCCTTTCCCTCCCAACGTTTCCTCCCAAAATTTCTGGGCCCCTTGTAACCACCCAAAAATTTTTTTCCCCCCCGGTTATTTTCTCAATTTTCGTAATTTTTTTTGATTTTTCCAATTTAATCTTCCGAAGGCTCGCTTTCGATTATGTAAATTTTCCCTAAAGTTATATTTCATTCCATTCACATTTTATTTACTCTTTGATGCCCCAAATTTTAATTGGTTCAGAGATTTTTTTCGGGCCTTTTTTTATTTTCCTTTTGTTGCCCCTAGAACTTGATTCTTTGAGTTGAACATTGCCATGCCTTTTGGGTTTTATTTTTTGTAGCATGTGTTCTCAATGCAAATGGGATGTATTTTTGGATTTAGAACAGTTTTTACTAATTTGCCTTCAATTTTTTGAATGTTATGTTTTAAGAGTCCTGCCCTTTTGGAAGATCTGGGTGTTTTGCATTGGTTTTATTTGCCTTTGTTGGTTTTTGGAGTAGCACGCATTTTCGTGTTCTTTTCTTGTGTTTCCCGCAATTTTGCATGGATTCATTTTAATCGGATTACCATCATTTTTTCTTCCATGATACTTTGCCATGTTTCTTATTTTCTTTTTATCTTGAATGCTTTATATCATCGGCCATTAACATTTTTTAATTTTTGCCATGCCCGTTTTTGTGTTGTTGTTCTTGCTGTTTACGGGTGCCAATTTAACCTTTTGGCTTTGGGAAAGGGCTTTGAAATTCTTTGATGAAATGCATCCTTGTTTTCTATTTGTTCCCTAGATGGTTTTTTGCCTAAACATATTCCCATGTTAATTCCCATTTAGTATTTTCACCAAGTCCTGAACCGTATTTTGGCATTTACCTGCTTTTTAAATTTATGTGTATTTGCCGTAGGTTGTTCCTTTTGAACATTTTTGGTTTGCCATATCTTTGTTTTTATTTTGCAAATTTCTTTTCTTTAAAGTGGGAAACCAGTTTGCCCCTTTTTTTCGCATAGTCGAGGTCTCATCTTATGTATCCTTGGGGCTTGAGAGTAGTCGAGTGTACATGGGGATGAACGGGATGCTCCGCATCATATCCCCCCTGGGAAAGATCCACCGGATCGTGATCCTCATCACCATGGAAACGGTTGTCGAGACGGATTAGTTGGACGGTTGAAAACATGGTGCAATCCGCTAGAGTCCAAGGTGTCGCCGAGGATAGACATGCAAAAAGAGCAAACACAAGCAACACTCGAAATACAATGGTTAGCGCACACAAAGTGTTCATCATGTAAGAATGAGTCCGTAGGCAAGATTGGTTGTGACAAAGCGCATGAAGCTTATCAAGATGATCTAGAATGAGATGCAAAGCATTCATGGGAGAAATGCATCATGTGCACACAAATGTGTTGTAAATATGATTAATGCAACCTCGTGCTAAATGATGTCATAGTGAGACGGTTTATCAATAGCATGAATATGGCAATGGATGCTCAATATGTATATGTTATCATGCAATTGATGATGGACAATATGATCATGATGCATGAATATGCCTTCAAGGTAGATCACAACAAATTTGCTAAGGAAATGCTAAGCTCATATATCATGGATGGCATGGAAATAGATGCAACAAGACAAGCACAATGTGAGTCAATCCATGCATGGGGTGCAAACTTGTGATGAGTATGATATGTCCATCGAGCATGACATGTATGAGCATAATCAAATATGGAGGTGTGGTGTACCAAAGTTCGATGCCGGCATGAGTGGAATTCCAAAGGTGCATCCAATATGTGAGCCTCCTCAATGTGAAGGTCCATAGCCAATCTCCAATGTCGCCCTCCGCTCACAAGATGTATCATGTAGACAACAAGAAGGAAACAATAATGAAAGAGTGACCCATCCAATATGCGATTTGAGGATGGCTCAAAGAGAAGGAGTTCACCTCAAGATAGTTCCCAAAGATGTTGGAGTCAGACATCATGTATGCCTTCACATAACCAATATGTCTCATGACTCGGTAATGCCTTGGGAATCCTTCAAATGAAATAACATGACAAACACTTAAAACAAATGAGGTTGGAAATGCAAAACCTATCATTCAAGTGGTAAGATACCCAACAAGTGTATGCATCATGCTCATCATAAGAAGATACAACGGAGCATTTCATAGTGTGGAGGCATATGATGCAAGAACAACCAAATACAAGAGGCTCAAGGAAAGAAGTATGCATCACAAGTAATGTCAAAGTCTCCAAGATCAATAGCATAATGGTTGCACTCAATACAAGTGGATATGAAAGAGGCAACTAATCACAAGAGACAATGATCAAGATATATCATGAGAGGCATGAGCATATATGCCATCAACCCAAGAAAGCAAGTAATAGTGGAACATGGGTGATGCAACACAGCAAGCAATCATAGCAATCAAGCAAGCTAGTAGTGCTAAGATGCAACATACTAGGAGGAATCATGGCAAGCATGTCTGTGCAAATAGGGCATGAATAACATGACATATCACAAGCATGAAAGCAAGATATGAGTAAATGTCATCAATGTATTGGCGAGAGACCATATGTAAATAGCAATGGCATCATGACTCTCCCAACACAACAAGCATCAATAGCACATGATAAACATGGCAATAGCAACAAGGATCCACCAAGCATGCAAATACACATAGAAGTAGCATAATGGTGAATCATGGTAGATGCGCAAGGGTCACAATTGCATGGCAAAGGTATGAGCAAGCATAACATGCAAAGTGAACACAATAATATGGGCATAACATGACAAGTGGTAAATAGCCCATAGCCATATGAGAGCCAAGTAAGAGATGCTGAATCGGCGCGCCAAGAGAATGTGTAAGCATACTCCACGGGATCCCAAAGCATCGCTAGAGCTCATTTCACAACTCTGGGATTGAGAGGTTGACGAGTATACATGAGTACCTACACAAAACAAAGACAAAGGAAAAATTGTGTAAGGTAGTTATATGTACACATCATCTATCATGATGCGACATGCATGTTTAGTTACCAAATAGCCAATGCTCAAATAAATGAGATGCGTGATATAGAAACAGTCATCCATCATGAGAGGTTTGTTATTATGTATGGCATAATGGAGACTCAAGGGATGTAATGCATCATGAGAAATAGCTAGAGCATTGTTATTCATGGAATGCATATGGTGCACACAATTATGGGAATCATGCAAAGTATGGAATGCATCAAATCTCCTAATATGTATGAGGAAACTAGGTCTCCTCATGAGCAAGAGTAGAAACATCACGGAGAATATTGACAACATCCTAAACAATGCATATTTGGAACAATGTGATCATGGCATGACATATTGATGAATTATGCAAATCATGTAAAGGAAGCATGGCAATATCATCACATGAAAACAAAAGCCAATGACCATCATCTCGCCATCTATGCCATAAGTGCAAATAGGATTTATTTTAATGGGGCATGCATAGTTACTATGTTGAGATTGAAATGATGCAATATGGGAGATCTTTCATAGCATATGACAAGTTCAATGGATTGTCAAACATGATGTGACCAAAAGAATTTTCACATGATATCCTATGAAGCATGGCATCACAACTAGGCAACTCAACATGCTCATCATCATATTCATCATTAATAGGTAAGTCAAGGCATGAAGGAGTTTCAAGATGAAGCATGGTAATAGGTGGGTCAACATCATGGGAGCAATCATCGCCAGAGAGTCCACTAGTGACAAGAGAAGCACCATCACCTATGTTACCTTTGAGTGTTGCTCATGTGTTGTAGGTGAGGTGTCAAGATCGCCTCGCTGTCATCTTCATCTTGATGGAACCATGTGGGGTGCATCATCACCATCATGGCCATCGCCGCTCCATAGGAGGTATGGACTCATGAATGGTAGGCATGTCGCCATGTAGGAGACCTAGCACCAAAGAAGAAAACACACTAGGAGTAGAGGTTGTCGTTAGAAATCATAGTGGCCTCACATGCCGTGTCAACTACCTCACTCTCTAAGTGTTGTGGCTCACTACTCCCTCAAGGATGCTCTCACCATGGTTGGTGGAGTCACTCAAATGGCGCCAACCTCACATAGGATGTGTTGCATGCTCTCATGTGTGGGCTAGTGGTGGTCACACTCATCCTCTCATAGGAAATGCTCTCAATGTCACGTATGGTGGAGTCACCATGTCACCATGGGGTGGTGGCTCTCCTCACATGGCACTTGGGGCATCTCACATATGTGGGTGCCTGAGAGATGTTGCAAATGTCTCCATGCTCAACTCCTATCGCTGCGGGTCGGCTGGGATGGCCTTGCTCGACCTTCTTGTCATCGCCTTGTTGTTGGAGGCCCATATGATGTGGCACCTCATAGCTCGCTCCATGACCGAAGGGAGTGTCCCATGCTCGGCCATCTTCCTTGAGGGCTTCCAAGATGGAAGTGTCACCGCCGGAGGTCATCGCTTGACTTGATGAAGTCGATGTAGGCGCATTTCGGAAGTAGGCGAAGATGTCAGACGCCCAGGCTTAAGATGTTTGATAGCACTTAAAGATGCCAAAGTGGTTTGTGTAGCCGTAGCACCGCTTGGTGGTGGTCGCCTCGCGGTCTTCTTTTGTGCTCTTGAAGCTTGGCGCAGGGGCGAGGGCTTGTTGGGACTTGTGCATTTGCGCCAGGAGCATCTTCATGATGATGATGTCGTTGTCGTGCTTGAGCTCGTAGTAGATGTCGTCACGTCAGGCATGATGCTTGAGGTTACTTGCCTTCATGACGATGTGGATCGTGAACGTGATGATGATCGCCATGTAGATGTGGACGGGATGATTGCCATCGCTTCTTGGGTTCAAGACTTGTGGCTTGAATGTCGCCGCCTTTGAAGATGACGAAGGAAAGAAGACTTGATCAAGGCTCTAATCTCTCCATCCTGCATCTTGCCTCTTTGTATGCAAGCTTCTTGTCGATGTAGTCCTTCTTCTGTCGGAGTGATGAATGTCGATGGAGATGTTCTCGGCGCGCCTCGCAATCTTGATTGTGCGCTTTGCACGTTGTTAAGATCAAAGATAGACGCTGGAGATGTAGTTGTTCACGCCTGCCGTTGTTGTCGTAGACCGGAGAGGAAATGCCTTGCCTATCCATCACAAGACTCGAGCAAATATGAGTGAGAAAGAGAAGAACTAATACCAATGTACCTTTGACCAAAGTTGAAGATGAATCAAGTTCACTCAAATGTGGACAATGAAATAGCACTATTGGTACCGATCCGTCGATTCTCACACCAACACAAGTAAGGCTTATAGTGGAGCTCTGAGGATAGTGGCACAAAATTTAATGCAAAATGTTAGCAAGAGTCAATAATGTTGAAAGAGATTCACAAATTCGCGTTTAAACAAGTAGACCAATAGCTAAGAATGGCACACTGAACACACACACGGATAGATAACAATGCAACCAAGGAATGAGCACAAAATGTGGAATCCACTTGAACGCCGTGTTACAACTCAAGAGACGCTAGCACGATTGCTCAATAGGCGGATTTACACTTGTGCACAACCTATAGATGCAAGATGGGCAAATCATCCAAGTATGTTATGTATGTATGGTTCCCGTGTTTCTCTCAAGCATGATATCATATGATGTAGATTTTGGTATGGCTCTTATGTGCAATGGGTATGATGCTATGGCACTTGCTCACGAGCCTTTTGCTCTTTTCTTTTGCTTAAAAGCTTTTTTTTTCTGTTACTACTTTCACAATTCACAAACCAAGATAGCAATTGTGTATATGCGGAACAAACTTAAGGCAACAATGGGTGATATGATACCAAGATGATATGGTATGTGGCAATGGATGGTGACTACGTACAAGTCACGCTGCTTGGGGCAATACTGAAATGGCTAGTCTCGAGTAAAAAGTAACGAAATGGCTAGGGGTTAACAATGCAATTGCAAGGGAATATACAAAGTGTCGCCGAGGTTACCGGCCTCCGCATGATGAGTGGCGTTGTTCTGGTGTAGATACCAAGATGATGAGACTCTCCTAAGTAGCCTAAACACCTTAGTGATGAGGACATCAATACCATTATTACACCCACATTCTCTACCGGCCATACCGGACCATTACTAGAGCTCAAGACGCCAATTAAATTACTTGTACTTTCGCTTTCTGTAATGATTCTAATGTTCAGAGAATATGATGTCGCTTAAATTGGATACATTTGTTTTGCTTACAAATGAAGGTACTAGTTTGGCGATGAACATTGAGCAAGAACACGTGATGGAGTTGATGGCTGCCGATGAGGACATCAATACCATTGTTACACCCACATCCTCGCTGATATACATACTGGACCAATTACTAGAGTCTCAAGACGCCAACTAAATTACTGTACTTTCGCTTGATAATGATTCTAATGTTCATGAGAATATGATGTCGCTTAAATTGGATACATTTGTTTTGCTTACAAATGAAGGGCCTAGCTTGGAGAAGGATGAACATTGAGCAAGAACAAGCATGGAGATGATGGCATGCAAAGGGACAAGAATGGAGTTACAAGTGATGATTTCAAGACTTTGAAGCCACCATAATGAGTGCATGAAGCCTTGACTAAATATACAAGATGCCACTTCATAAATTTCGCCCGAGGCTATTCTAGGTGTGCACACCTTATTATTGGGCCAGCCCATGTAATTTGAAATACATTAGTATAGGCTATTTTAGAGTCCGTATGTGTGGAAAACAAGAGATAGGGTTAGTTTCGACCCTCCACCAAGGGCCACGAAATTCACCCTCTTCCTCCATATATACAGCCCTTAGGGCACCGCTTAGACTTTGGGTTTTGTTTAGATTAAAAGTTCGCCATAGCTGCAACTTCGCTTTCGCTTGTGTTCCACGACTGCACAAAGCGCCAGTAACCCCACCTTGATCAATAAAGCTTTCTCTTATATTCGCAATATCCGATTGCAATCTTAGTTTCTTCTTGTTCTTCGCTTTCTGCAGAATGCAGACCGTGGTCGTTGATCGTGTTCGGCGTGGTCAATAACCTCTGAGTTGGTTTAGCGACATAAGGCGCGACGCCCTCGCGACGCTCAGAGTCGGATCGCCAAAGTCGATTTCATCCAAAACGATAGCCACCATCTCATCGAAGACGACACCGCCTATCAAGTGGTATCGATTTGTGTTGTCGTGTGAGATTTTAAGTTTGGTAGTTTAGATCGAGTCCGTTCTTCATACCTATAGTCCACGTAAAAGCCAAAAAATTAGGTTAGTTCATCCCATCCGAACCAATCTCGAGCCTTTGCATAATCTTTTCTCAGATTTGCTTTGTTGAATTTGGCGTTGCATCATTGTCGTTGCTGGTCTTAGCGCCTAGTCTTTAGAGTTTCGAGTTTTGTCACAAGTTGTCACGTCACCGCCGCCATATACCACCACCACATATTCACCGCTAATCCAATCCATATACGCCACCACATATCCGCCGCCATCACGCCCATCCGAGTCCATTCGCAACATATATCCGCCACCACCGAAGTTCCACCAGATTCATCTCCGCCACCAATCCGAAGTTCCACCAGATTATCTCCGCCAATTAAGTTCCACCAGATTCATCTCCGCCACCAAACCGAAGTTCCACCAGATTCATCTCCGCCGGCCCATGTATCCCCTATCACTTACCCCTTCGTGGGCTAGCACTATATATACCCCACCTCCTCCTAGTTAGGGTTAGCATTGGATTAGCTCATATTTGTGTGTGAGAGCCTTTGCTCATCCACCCAGCTTTCCTGAGATCGTGACCTCCGCCTAGGAGAAGATCCATTCGGATTCAAGACCCTATCTAGGGAAGATCCCCTCGTGGATTCAAGGCCCTACCTAGGGAAGAACATCAAGGCCTCCTCTTGAGATGAACGGTTCCTTTGTATCTTACCCTAGTTGACTATGTATCTTGTGGATCTCATGTGTGTATGTTGATCTAGCACTGTGATCGATTCCTTGTTGGTTGAGTGATTTCTCTCGCTTTCCCCTGTTTCCTCAAGCCTGTTGTTCTTCGTTCCTCCGAGGATCCCTCCAAACGTGAAAGATCGATTCAATTAGGGTACCACCCTACATCATATGGTATCATGAGCCACGTTGATCACGTTTTGGAGCCCTCCCACCGCTTTTCTAGCCTTCTTTTGCTTGATTTCGCCCTAAAATCCAAAATCCCCACCAAAAATAGCCCCAAAATATTTTGTGATTTGTTGGTTTGATGAAGTTTTGTTGATTTTGATCCATGGATTTGCTTGGTTTCAAGTGGATCTAGCATCTCCCCTTCCCCACCTTCCATCCACGAAATCCATCAAATTTTGCCCAAAATCATCCATTTCCTTCAAAATTCATCCCCACGAGCAAATCCCGAGCGGATTGACTTGCCCGGATCATCCGGACGTTCTTCGGATCATCATCCGGACTCACCCGGATCTGCTGGACACCTCTTGACGTCCGGATAAATCGCAGACCCAGAAAATGTAACCGGCTGACGAACCCGGATCATCCGATTTCCTCCCGGATCATCCGGACCTAGTCCGATCATCCGGACCTCCTCCCGGATCATCCTAACCTCAAACCGACATCTGAAATCTTGTTTCGTCATAACTAATTCATCCGAGTCCGCTGACGCTCTTAGCTCGTTTGAAGCTATTGACATCCCCATCCAACAAAAATACCACCAACACCATTTGACACCATCAAAGTTTCTGAAATTTGGCAAGTTTGCCTAGGCCCTCCACCATATCATCCGTGATTACCACCACTTCCGCAACCCAACCCATTTTGCTCCCCATAGCATTTGAGTCTCCTAAGGTGTTTCTGCTACCTAGGGACGGTTGCTTCATCAACCACCACCACCACCACTTCCACATAACCTTCCCACCATACACTTCCGACAACCCAACTTAACCCAATTGTTGTGTGAGCTTGTTCGAGTTGTGGCTTGTGTCTCCTAAGGTGTTTCGGCACTTAGGGACGGCAACTTCAACTCCGACTCGTGTATAGCCCATCATTCCACTTCCGCATTGCTTAGTGCAACACCACCACCGCTTCCGCTACCACCATTTTGACATTTGTCATTTGAGATTTTGAGTTTGCGGTTTTTCCGCTTCCTAAGGTGTTTCGCCACTTAGGACGAGTCTCCATCATCTTGGTATCTACACCAAGAACACCGCCACTCATCATCGAAAGGACGGTAACCTCGATTTACACCATTGTATATTACCTTGCAATTGCATTGTTAACCCCTTAGCCCATTTTATGCCACTTACCTATCGAGACTAGCCATTTGAGTATTGCTTGCAACGTTACTTGTGCACATTAGTGGTCCATACCTTCCATTGCATCCATACCATACCATATTGGTATCATATCATCCATTGTGCCTCAAGTTTGTCCCGCATATACACAATTGCTATCTTCGCTACATTGTGCGGCCATAGAAATAAAAAGCTTTTACAAAAAGAGAGCAAAGAGCTCGTGAGCAAGTGCCATAGCATCATACCCCATTACATAAGATTGTCAAATCTACATCATATGATATCATGCTTGAAAGAAACACCGGAACCATACATACATAGCATACTTGGGATAGAAGAATATCCATTTTGCATCTTATAGGTTGTGCACAAGTGTCGATCCGCCTATTGAGCAATCGTAAGCGCCTCTCTTGAGTTGTGCAACACGAGCGCTTTTGGTGGATTCCACATTTTGAGCTCATTCCTTGGTCAGACACCCCCCATTTATCTATCCGTGTGTGTTGCAACTTTTCATTGCTATTGGTCTACTTGTTTCGCGGCTTAATTTGTGAATCTCTTTTCAACATTATTGACTCTTGCTAACATTTTGCATTAAATTTTTGCCACTATCCTCACCGAAGCTCCACTATAAGTTATACTTGTGTAGGTGTGAGAACCGACAAGGATTGGTACCAATAGTGCTATTTCATTGTCCACATTTGAGGAACTTGATTCATCTTCAACTTTGGTCAAAGGTACATTGGTATACATTCTTCTCTTTTCCGCCATATTTGCTCGAGTCTTGTGATGGATAGGCAAGGCATTCTCTCCGGTTCACTTACAACAACGTACGGCGGAACAACTATATCTCCAAAGCGTCATTCGATCTACAACGACAAATGCAAGGCGCATAATCAAGATTGCGTAGAGCGCATCGAGAATATCTCCATCGACATTCACAATTCAAGCAAGCGAAAAGGGACTACATCGACAAGAAGCTTGCCGCATTATAAAGAGGAGCAAGATGCAAGGATGGAGGAGATTAGAGCCTTTGATCGTCGTTCTTCCCCTTCATCATCCTCAAGACGGCGACGGTCAAGCCACAAGTCTTCGGAGCGCTAAAAAGATGCAAGTTTAAATCGTCTCCCTTCACATCTACATGGCGATCACCATCACGCTTCATGATCATCACCGCCATGAAGGGCAAGTCACCTCCAAGCAATATGCATGATTTGACGATGTGACGACATCTCCTACGAGCTCAAGCATCGCACAAACGACATCATCATCATGAAGATGCTCCACAAGCGCTAAATGCACAAGTCCCAACAAGACCTACTTCACGCCAAGTCCAAGCTTCAAGAGCACAAAAGAAGACCGCGAGACGACTATCACCACCAAGACGGCGCTACAGCTATATCAACCACTTCGCATCTTCGCCAAGTGTTCTCAAGGCATTCTTCGCTTTTGACGCATTTGCATATTCGCCACTTCCCCACTTAGTACTTTCTACATCGACTTCATCAAGTCCAAGGCCACTAACCACTAAGTGAGGGCTTACACTTCCATCTTCTAAGCCTCTCAAGGAAGATGGCTGAGCATGGGAAACTCCCTTCGGTCATGGAGACGAGCCATGAGGTGCCACATCATATGGACCTCCAACACCAAGACGGCCACAAGAAGGTCGAGAAAGGGCCATCCCTCTCACCACAGCTGATAGGGTTGAGCATGGAGACATTTGCACCAACATCTCCGACACCAACATATATGTCGAGATGCCCTGTGCTATGTGAGGAGAGCCACCACCCCATGAGTGACACATGAGTGACTCCACCATACGTGACATTGAGAGCATTTCCTATGAGAGGATGAGTGACCACCACTCAGCCCCACACATGAGAGCATGCCACACATCCTATGTGAGGTTGAGCGCCACTCTGAGTGACTCCACCAACCATATGGAGTGAGTGCATCCTTGAGGGAGTGAGTGAGCCACAACACTTAGAGAGGTGAGGTAGTTGACACGCACATGTGAGGCCACTATGATTTCTAATCTAATTACCCTCTACTCATTGTGTGTTTTCTCTCCTTGGTGCTAGGTCTCCTACATGACGACATCGCCTACCATTGATGAGTCCATACCCCTATGGAGACGATGGTACGGCCATGATGGACGATGATGCACCCCCACATGGTTCCATGAAGATGAAGATGACAACCAGACGACCTTCAACACGCCACCTAACAACACATGAGTGACGGTCCAAAGGTAACATAGGTGATGTGTGCCTCTCTCTGTCCCACTAGTGGACTCTCTTGATGATGATTGCTTCCCATGATGATACCTCACCTATTACCATGCTTCATGCTAGTGAAACTTCTTTCATGCCTTGACTTACCTATTTATGATGAATATGGATGATGAGCATGTTGAGTCAGCCTAGTTGTGATGCTATGCTTCATAGGATATCATGTGAAAATTCTATTGGTCACTTATGTTTGATAATCTATTGAACTTGTCATATGCTATGAGTGAGATCTCCATATTGCTTCATTTCAATCTCAACATAGTAACTATGCATGCCCCATTAAAATCAATCCCATTTGCACCTTATGGCATAGATGATTGAGATGATGGTCATTGGCTTTTTGCTTTTCATGTGATGATATTGCCATGCTCCTTTACATGATTTGGCGTAATTCATCCAATATGTCATGCCATAATTCACATTGTCCCAAATATGCATTGTTTTGATGTTGTCAATACTCTCCACGTGATGTTACTACTCTTGCTCATGAGGAGACCCTATAGTTTCTCATATATATTAGGAGATCTTGATGCATTCCATACTTTGCATGATTCCCATGATCAAGTAAGCACCATATGCATTCCATGAATAACAATGCTATAGATATTTCTCATGATGCATTACATCCTTTGAGTCTCCATTATGCTATACATCATAACAACCTCCTCATGATGGATGACATGTTTCTATATCACGCATCTCATTTATTTGAGCTGCTGGATATTTGGTGCTAATAAACACACGACGCAAGATATCATGATGGATGATGTGTACATCTACCACGCACACACAATTTTCCCTTTGTCTTTGTTTTGTGTAGGTACTCATGTATACTCGTCAACCTCCCAATCCCAAGAGTTATTTAAATGAGCTCTTGAGAGTAACGATGCTTTGGGATCCCGTGGACTATCTCACCACCGCTTCCTTCGCAAGGACTACTACAAGAACTCCTCTACTTGGCTCTCACACTGCTATGGGCCATTTACCACTTGTCACCTTATGCTCATTTTACCGCAGTTCACTTTGCATGCTATGCTTGCTTCTATGCCTTTGCCATGCAATTGTGACCCTTACTTGCATTTTACCCATGATGAACCATGATGATATCCCATTGTGTATTTGCATGCTTGGTGGAGATCCTTGTTGCTATTGCCATGTTTATCATGTGCCCCATACTATTGATGCTTGTTGTGTTGGGAGAGTCATGATGCTCCTATTCCTACTACACATATGGCTTCTCACCAAGATATTCATGCTATTTTTCTCACACCTTGCTTTCATGCTTGTGCTAATGTCATGTGAATTATTCATGCACACTATTTGCACCAATGACATGCATGCCATGATTCCTTCTAGTATGTTGCATCTTCGCACTACTAGCATTCTTACTTGATCACTATGATAGCTAGCCATGTCGCATCACCCATGTTCCACTACTTGCTTTCTTGGGTTGATAGCACCTATGCTCATGCTCTCACATGATTTACATTGATCATTGTCTCATTGTCTCCATTACTTGCATCTCTCTCATATCACCTTGTATTGAGTGCCAACTTCGCTATGCTTATTGATCTTGGAGACTTGGACATTTTTACTTATGAAGCATGCTTGTTTGATTGAGCCTATTGTATTTGGTTGTTCTTGCATCATATGCCTCCACACTATGAAATGCTCCCTTGTACTTTCTTATGATGAGAGCATGACACTTGTTCGGTATCTTACCATTACCTAATGATAGGTTTTGCATTTCCGCTTAACCTCATTTGTTTTTCCGAGTGTTTGTCATGTTCTTTCATTTTGGAGGTTTCATAAGGCGATGCCGTATGCGACATATTGGTTATGTGAAGGCATACATGATAATGGTACACCAACATTTTCGACATTATCATAAAGGTGAACTCTTCCTTTGAGCAACCCTCAAATATGCATATTGGATGGGTCACTTTTTCATTGTAGTTCTTCTTCTTGTCATTCATGATACATCTCGTGAACTGAGGAGCGACATCGGAGATTGGCTACATGGACCTCACATTGAGGAGCGCTTGCACTTATTGGATGCACCTTCTTCGCACTTCCTCATGCCTCGACATCGTAGCTTTGCACACCAACACCTTCATATTTGTTGATTGTGCTCACATGTCATGCTCGATGGACATATCATACTCACCACAAGTTTGCACCTTCTATGCATGGATTGGATTCTGCATTGTGATTGTTTTCGTTGCATCTTGTATCCCCATGTCATCCATGATATATGAGCTTGTTCACTTCTTAGCAAATTTGTTGTGATCTACCTTGATGGCATATTCATACATCATGATCATATCGCCCACCATCAATTGCATGATAACATATACATATTGAGCATCCATTGCCATGTTCATGCTTTTTGATGCACCATCCCATTATGACATCATTTTGCACAATGGTAGAATTTGTCGCTTGTGCACCTTTGCTAATCATCCCATGAATTCTTTGCATATCATCCCATATCATCTTGATAAGCTTCTATGCGCTTTTGTCACGCACTATCCCTAAGCACGGACTCACGCTTAATTGATGGACACTTTGTGTGCGCTAACCATTGTATTTCCAAGAGTACTTTGTGTTTGCTCATTTTGCATGTACTACATAACGGAGACACCTTTGGAGTACTTGGATTGGCGCAAGGTCAGCTACCCACGCCCCACTACAAGTCCGGCCCACCTACACGCTTCCATGGTGATGAGGATCACGATCCGAGGTCGGATTCTTTCCTAAGGGGGGATATGATGCGGAGCATCCTGTCATTCATCCCCATGTACACTCCTGACTACTCTCCAAACCCCAAGGATACATAAGATGAGACCTCGACTATGCACCATTGGACACAGGTGAATTCACCTCTTCAACTGGCTACTTCTCCGTGATATGAGACACTTACATTACCTCATGCATGGACCTTATGTGACACTGTGTACAAACCAAGATGACCATGGTGAATCCAAGGACCAAGGCCAAGCGTAAGAAGAGAAGGAAGAAGAAGAATGAGCAAGACTGTGTTGCCGTGATCATTCGGACACCCAATTTTGATCATCCGGGTCCAAATGATCATCCGGACTTCTTCTCCGGATCATCTCGTAAATGCATCAAGGCAACAGAAGCCCCTCGATCGGCTGGATCATCCAGACGGCCGCCCGGGATCATCCGGGACTCGACACCCGGATCATCCGGCCACCATCCCGATCATCCTGGACCCCGCCTCATACAGAGAAAGGCCCAAGGGCCCATGTATCCTCCTATCACTTACCCCTTCGTGGGCTAGCACTATATATACTCCCCACCTCCTCCTAGTTAGGTTAGCATTGGATTAGCTCATATTTGTGTGAGAGCCTTTGCTTCATCCACCCAGCATTTCTCCTCGGAGATCAAGACCTCCGCCTAGGAGAAGATCCATTCGATTCAAGACCCTATCTAGGGAAGATCCCCTCGTGGATTCAAGGCCCCTACCTAGGGAAGAACATCAAGGCCTCCTCTTGGAGATGAACGTTCCTTTGTATCCTTACCCTAGTCTGACTATGTATCTTGTGGATCTCTATGTGTGTATGTTGATCTAGCACTTGTGTGATCGATTCTTGTTGGTTGAGTGATTTCTCTCGCTTTCCCCTGTTTCCTCAAGCTTCCGTTGCAGTTCCAGGTTCCCTCCAGAGATCCCTCCAAACGTGAAAGATCGATTGCTAAATTAGGGTACCAACCTCACATCACCATCAAAGATCAATATGTGCATGATGTCAATGAATTTAGCATGTATTGCATAATGTAAAGAAGGTAGAACATGGAACAAGTTCGGCCGTTAATGATGGATTTGTATTTCTGCTCTAACAAGCTATGCATTCCACCAGTCCGCTCGTCTTTGTTGTCGCAGGAGGCGTATGGAGGAGTGACTAATGGGACACTTTACGTGAAGAAGACTCGAGGATATACTTGCTACACATTTCTTTTGGCCAAAGATGAGACGGATGTTGAGCGCTTGTTTGCTGCACGGTGCACTACATGTCAAAAAGCTAAGTCACGACTCAATCCTCATGGTTTATATATGCCTTTGCCTGCACTTAGTGTTCCTTTGGGAGGATATATCTATGGACTTCGTTTTAGGTTTCACCCTAACAAAGAACGGAGGATAGCATATTTGTTGTCGTGGATAGATTTCTAAAAATGGCACACTTTTATACCATGTCATAAAAGCCGATGATGCCGTTAATGTCATGGATTTGTTCTTTCGTAAATTATTCATTGCATGGTGTGCCAAATACTATTGTTTCAGATCGTGGATACTAAATTTCTTAGCCACTTTTGGAGATGTTTATGGCCGTTGGGGACTAAATCGCTTTTTAGTACTACTTGTCACCCCCAAACCGATGGACAAACCTGAGTAGTCAATAGAACATTGTCTACTATGCTTAGGGCTGTTTTGAAGAATAATAAGAAAATGTGGGAAGAATGCTTGCCTCATATTGAATTTGTTTATAATCGCTCATTGCATTCTCACTACTAAGATGTGCCCCTTTGAAATTGTGTATGGTTTCCACTTGCGGCACCTATTGATTTATTGCCTCTTCCATCTTCGGGAGAAGGTTAATTTTGATGCTAAAGAACGCTCGAATTGATTTTAAAAATGCATGAGTTAACTAAGGAAAACATTGAGCGATGAATGCTAAATATAAACTTGCCGGAGATAAGGGTAGAAAATATGTTGTGTTTGCACTGAGATCTTGTTTGGTTACATTTGCGTAAAGATAGATTTCTAATTTGCGCGAAATCAAAGCTAATGCCTCGTGCCGGATGGTCCTTTTAAGGTGTTAGAGAAAATAAATGATAATGCATATAAACTTGAGCTACCGCAGCATTTTGGGGTTAGTCCCACTTTTAACATTGCAGATTTGAAGCCTTATTTGGGTGAGGAAGATGAGCCTCATTTAGGACAACTTCATTTCAAGAAGGGAGGATGATGAGGACATCAATACCATTGTTACAATTCCACAGCCCTCTATCATACATATACGAGACCAATTACTAGAGCTCACCAGACGCCAATTAAAATTACCAAATGGTACTTTGCTTGGTAATGATTCTAATGTTCATGAGAATATGAGGTCGTTTAAATTGGATACATTTGTTTTGCTTACAAATGAAGGGCCTAGCTTGGAGAAGGATGAACATTGGAGCAAGAACACGATGGAGTTGATGGCATGCGTAAGGGGATCAAGAACGGAGTTACAAGTGATGATTTTGGGACTTGAAGCCAACCATAAGAGTGCATGAAGCCTTGGACGAAATATACAAGATGCCACTTCATAATATTCTGTCCATAGGCTATTCTAGGTGATGCTGTCACCTTATTATTGGGCCGCCCATGTAATTTCGAAATACTTAAGTATAGGCTATTTTAGAGTCCGTATGTGTGGGGAAACAAGAGTTAGGTTGGTTTCTCGACCCCATTTCAAGGCCACGAAATTCCTCCTTTTCCCCCATATATACAGCCCTTAGGGCGCCGTTAGACTTCGGGTTTTGTTTAGATTAAAGTTCGCTTATAGCTGCAACTTCTCACAGTATTTCGCTTTTTGTTCAACTACTTGCACAAAGACGCCTCGTAACCCCACCTTGATCAATAAAGCTTATCTTATATTCGCAATATCCAGACAGCAATCTCAGCTTGCTTGCTTGTTCTTCGCTTTGCTCGCAGGAAATGCATTCTCGTGGTCGGGAAGGATCGTGTTCGGCGTGGGTCAATAACCTCTCGGAGTTGGTTTAGCGACAGCAGCGCCGACGTCTCTCGACGCTCAGTAGTCGGATCGCCAAAGTCGATTTCCACCAAAGCGTATATCCATCATCTCATCGAAGATGTGACACCTTTGCCTCTATCATTCTTCCTTCTCCTCTTCCATGCTTGGCCTTGGTCCTGGATTCTCCATGGTCATATTGGTTGTACCCGAGTGTATGCAAGGTCCATGCATGAGGTAGTAGCCATGTCTCACATGTGGAAAGTGACTGCTCAAGAGGAGGAATTCACCTTGTGTCCAATGGCGCATAGTCGAGGTCTCATCTTATGTATCCTTGGGGCTTGAGAGTAGTCTGAGTGTACATGGGGATGAATTGGGATGCTCAGCATCATATCCCCCTTGGGAAAGATCCGACCGGATCGTGATCCTCATCACCATGGAAACGGGTTGTCGAGACGGACTTGTAGTTGACGAAGTTGAAAACATGGTGCAATCCGCTGTGAGTCCAAGGTGTCACGGAGTGATAGACATGCAAAAGAGCAAACACAAGCAACACTCAAGAATACAATGGTTAGCGCATACAAAGTGTTCATCATGTAAGAATGAGTCCGCATGTAAGATTGGTTGTGACAAAGCGCATGAAGCTTATCAAGATGATCTAGAATGAGATGCAAAGCATTCATGGAGGAAATGCAATCATTGTGCACACAAATGTGTTGTAAATATGATTAATGCAACCTCGGTAAGCAAATGATGTCATAGTGAGACGGGCTTATCAATAGCATGAATATGGCAATGGATGCTCAATATGTATATGTTATCATGCAATTGATGATGGACAATATGATCATGATGCATGAATATGCCTTCAAGGTAGATCACAACAAATTTGTTATGGAAATGCAAGCTTCATATATCATGGATGGCATGGAAATAGATGCAACAAGACAAGCACAATGTGAGTCAATCCATGCATGGGGTGCAAACTTGTGATGAGTATGATATGTCCATCGAGCATGACATGTGTATGAGCATAATCAACAAATATGGAGGTGTTGTGTACCAAAGTTCGATGCCGAGGCATGAGTGGAATTCCAAAGGTGCATCCAATAAGTGTGAGCGCCTCAATGTGAAGGTCCATGTAGCTAATCTCCAATGTCGCCTCCTCCGCTCACAAGATGTATCATGTAGAACAAGAAGGAAACAATAATGAAAGAGCGACCCATCCAATATGCGATTTGAGGATGGCTCAAAGAGAAGGAGTTCACCTCAAGATAGTTCCCAAAGATGTTGGAGTCGACATCATGTATGCCTCTCACATAACCAATATGTCTCATGACGTAATGCCTTTGGGAATCCTTCCAAATGAAATAACATGACAAACACTCTGAAAAACAAATGAGGTTAGCGGAAATGCAAAACCTATCATTCAAGTGGTAAGATACCCAACAAGTGTATGCATCATGCTCATCATAAGAAGATACAACGGAAGCATTTCTATAGTGTGGAGGCATATGATGCAAGAACAACCAAATACAAGAGGCTCAAGGAAAGAAGTATGCATCACAAGTAATGTGTCAAAGTCTCCAAGATCAATAAGCATAGTATGGTTGCACTCAATACAAGTGGATATGAAAGAGGTAAACTAATAGACACAAGAGACAATGATCAAGATATATCATGTGAGAGGCATGAGCATATATGCCATCAACCCAAGAAAGCAAGTAATAGTGGAACATGGGTGATGCAACATAGCAAGCAATCATAGCAATCTGTTAAGCAAGCTGAGTAGTGCTAAGATGCAACATACTAGGAGGAATCATGGCAAGCATGTCATGTGTGCAAATAGTGGGCATGAATAATTCACATGACATATCACAAGCTAATGAAAAAGCAAGATATGAGTATAATGTCATCAATGTATTGGCGAGACCATATGTAAATAGCAATGTGGCATCATGACTCCTCCCAACACAACAAGCATCAATAGCACATGATAAACATGGCAATAGCAATAGGATCTCCACCAGCATGCAAATACACATAGAAGTAGCATAATGGTGAATCATGGTAGATGCAAGCTAAGGGTCACAACTTGTATGGCAAAGGCATATGAGCAAGCATAACATGCAAAGTGAACACAATAATATGGGGCATAACATGACAAGTGGTAAATAGCTCCATAGCCATATGAGAGCCAAGTAAAAGAGATGCCAGAATCGATGCGCCAAGAGAACGTGGTAAGCATACTCCACGGGATCCCAAAGCATCGCTGTTTCAAGAGTTCATTTCACAACTCTGGGATTGAGAGGTTGACGAGTATACATGAGTACCTACACAAAACAAAGACAAAGGAAAAATTGTGTAAAGGTGTTATATGTACACATCATCTATCATGATGCACATTACGCATGTGTCGTTAGCACTAAATAGCCAATGCTCAAATAAATGAGATGCGTGATATAGAAATGTGTCATCCATCATGAGAGGTTTGTTATTATGTATGGCATAATGGAGACTCAAGGGATGTAATGCATCATGAGAAATAGCTAGAGCATTGTTATTCATGGAATGCATATGGTGCACACAATTATGGGAATCATGCAAAGTATGGAATGCATCAAAATTTCCTAATATGTATGAGGAAACTATGGGGTCTCCTCATGAGCAAAGTAGAAACATCACGTGGAGAATATTGACAACATCCTAAAACAATGCATATTTGGAACAATGTGATCATGGCATGACATATTGGATGAATTATGCAATTCATGTAAAGGAAGCATGGCAATATCATCACATGAAAAACAAAAGCCAATGACCATCATCTCGCCATCTATGCCATAAGTGCAAATAGGATTTATTTTAATGGGGCATGCATAGTTACTATGTTGAGATTGAAATGATGCAATATGGGAGATCTCTCTTCATAGCATATGACAAGTTCAATGGATTGTCAAACATGATGTGACCAAAAGAATTTTCACATGATATCCTATGAAGCATGGCATCACAACTAGGCAACCCAACATGCTCATCATCATATTCATCATTAATAGGTAAGTCAAGGCATGAAGGAGTTTCACCAAAGCATGAAGCATGGTAATAGGTGGGTCAACATCATGGAGCAATCATCGCCAAGAGAGTCCACTAGTGGGACAAGAGAAGCCACCATCACCTATGTTACCTTTGGAGTGTTGCTCATGTGTTGTAGGTGAGGTGTTGAAGATCGCCTCGGCTGTCATCTTCATCTTGAATGGAACCATGGGGGTGCATCATCGTCCATCATGGCTACATCGTTGCTTCCATATAGGAGGTATGGACTCATGAATGGTAGGCATGTCATGCTGTAGGAGACCTAGCACCAAAGAAGCAAAACACACTAGAGTAGAGGTTAAGTTTAGAAATCATAGTGGCCTCACATGCCGTCGTCAACTCACCTCACTCTCTAAGTGTTGTGGCTCATCACTCCTCAAGGATGCTCTCACCATTTGGTTGGTGGAGTCACTCAAATGGCGCAAACCTCACATAGGATGTGCTGCATGCTCTCATGTGTGGGGCTAGTGGTGGTCACACTCATCCTCTCATAGGAAATGCTCTCAATGTCACGTATGGTGGAGTCACTCATGTCTGGCATGGGTGGTGGCTCTCCTCACATGGCACTTTGGGGCATCTCATTACATGGGTGCCTGAGAGATGTTGTTGCAAATAACTCCATGCTCAACTCTATCGCCGCGTCGTCAAGGGATGGCCCTTGCTCCGACCTTCTTGTCATCGCCTTTGTTGTTGAGGCGGCCCATATGATGTGGCACTCATAGAGCTCGCCTCCATGACCGAAGGAGTGTCCCATGCTCGGCCATCTTCTCTGAGGGGCTTCTCAAGATGGAAGTGTCACCTCGCTGGAGGCTTTTCATCGCTTTGGACTTGATGAAGTCGGCGTAGGCGCATTTTGGAAGTAGGCGAAGATGCCAGACACCCAGCGCTTAAGATGTTTTGATAGCACTTCTGGCAAAGATGCCAAAGTGGTTTGTGTAGCCAGTAGCACCGTCTTTGGTGGTGGTCGCCTCACGGTCTTTTGTGCTTTGAAGCTTGACTTGGCGTGAAGTAGGGCTTGTTGGGGACTTGTGCATTTAGCTTTGTGAGCATCTTCATGATGATGATGTCGCTGTCTGCTTGATTCGAGTAGATGTCGCTCGCCGCCGCGTGCGTACATGATGCTTGGAGGTTACTTCCCTTCATGACGTATGTGGATCGTGAACGTGATGATGATCGCCATGCAGATGTGGACGAGGACGCTTTTCGCTTGCATCGCTTCGTGCTCAAGACTTGTGGCTGGAACAACGCCTTTGAAGATGATTTAATGGAAAGAAGACTTGATCAATATTTCTAATCTCCTCCATCCTTGCATCTCGCTCCTCTTTTATGTGCGGCAAGCTTCTGTCGATGTAGTCCTCTTCTTTTTGCTTCGTGAGTGATGAATGTCGATGGAGATGTTCTCGATGCGCCTCGCAATCTTGATTAGCGCCTATAACGGTTGTCAGTGAGATCAAAGATAGACGCTTGGAGATGAAGTTGTTCACCAAGCCGTTGTCGGGTTGAGACCGGAGAGGAAATGCCTTGCTCATCCATCACAAGACTTGAGCAAATATGAGTGGAAGAAAGAGAAGAACTAATACCAGAATGTGTTTTTTGACATTGTTGAAGATGAATGTTCACTCAAATGTGGACAATGAAATGAGCACTATTGACAGGCCGATTTTGTTTTATTCTCACACCAACACAAGTAAGGCTTATAGTGGAGCCAGGAGGATAGTGGCACAAAAAATTTAATGCAAATGTTAGCAAGAGTCAATAATGTTGAAAGAGATTCAAAGCAAATTCGCAAGGAAACAAGAAGACCAATAGCTAAGAATGGCACACTAAACACACACACGGATAGATAAATGGGCAAATACCAAGGAATGAGCACAAAATGTGAATTCATTTGAAAACGCCGTGTTGCACAACTCAAGAGAGACGCTAGCACGATTGCTCAATAGGCGGATACTACTTATGTGCACAACCTATAGATGCAAGATGGGCAAACTTTCTATCCCAAGTATGTTGTGTATGTATGGTTCCCTGTTTCCCAAGCTATGATATCATATGATGTAGATTTTGGTATGGCTTATGTGCAATGGGTGATGTTATGGCACTTGCTCAACAGCTCTTTGCTCTCTTTGCTTAAAAGCTTTTTTCTTTTTTCTCTATGGCCACTTTTACACTCCATTAAAACCAAGATAGCAATTGTGTATATAAGGGAACAAACTTGAAGGCAATAATGGGTGATATGATACCAAGATGATATGGTATGTATGCAGGCGGATGGTGTAGATCACTAATGTGCACAAGTCACGTTGCCATTTAATATCGAAATGGCTAGTCTCGATAAAAGCGTAACGCAAAATGTGGGCTAGGGTTAACAATGCAATTGCAAGGGATATATACAAATGCTGCCGAGGTTACTGCTTCTCTGCAAATGATGAGTGGTATGTGTTCTTTGTAGAGATACCAAGATGATGGAGACTCTCCTAAGCAGTCAAATACCTTAGGTGATGAGGACATCAATACAATGCATACTGAGCCCTCATTGTTACATATAAGCGACTAATTACTAGAGCTCGCGCCGCTGATTAAATTACGAGGTACTTTCGCTTTCTTGGTAATGATTCTAATTTCATGAGAATGATCTTGTTAACTTAAATTGGATACATGATTTGTTTTGCTTACAAATGAAGGTACTAGCTTGGAGAAGGATGAACATTTGAGCAAGAACACGATGGAGTTGATGGCATCGCGATGAGGACATCAATACCATTATTACACCCACATCCCCCCGCTGATATATCTACCGGACTAATTACTAGAGCTCACATGCCTCCAACTAAATTACCTGTACTTCGTTTCTTTCTAATGATAATGATGTTCATGAGAATATGATCTTTGCCTAAATTGGATACATTTGTTTTGCTTACAAATGAAGGGCCTAGCTTGGAGAAGGATGAACATTGGAGCAAGAACAAGCATGGAGATGATGGCATGCTATAGGGGACAAGAATGGAGTTACAAGTGATGATTTCAAGACTTTGAAGCCACCATAATGAGTGCATGAAGCCTTGGACTAAATATACAAGATGCCACTTCATAAATTTCGTCCGAGGCTATTCTAGGTGCTAGCGTCACCTTATTATTGGGCGAGCCCATGTAATTTCGAAATACATTAGTATAGTATTATTTTTAGAGTCCAATAGTTGGGAGAAAACAAGAGAGATAGGGTTATTTGGACCCCTCCACCAAGAGGCCACCAAATTCACCCCTCTTTCTCCATATATACAGCCCTTAGGGCCCAGTTTAGACTTTGGTTTTGTTTAGATTAAAAGTTACGCCAAAGCTGCAACTTACATTGCCGTATTGTGTTCCACGATAAAGGCGCGCCACGAGAACCCACCTTGATCAATAAAGCTTTCTCTTATATTAGCAATATCCAGATTGCAATCTTAGTTTCTTGCTTGTTCTTCGTTTGCTCTGGCGGGAACAGACCTTCGTGGTGAGTTGATGCGTGTCTCCGGCTGTGGTCAATAACCTCTCGGAGTTGGTTTAGCGATTGTTAAAGTAGCTGGCGTCCTCGTGATGTTAAGTAGTCGGATCGTCAAAGTCGACTTCATCCAAAGCGATAGCCACCATCTCATCGAAGGCGGGACACCCTCGCCTCTATCAAGTGGTATCGATTTCGAGGTTGCTCGGTGAGATTTTACAGCTTTTGGTAGTTTAGATCGAGTCATTCTTCATACCTATAGTCCACGAAAAAGCCAAAAAAATTAGGGTTAGTCTATCCCATCCCAGACAATCTGAGCCTTTGCATAATCTTTTTCTCGTATTTGTTTTGTTGAATTTATGCGTTGCAGTCGCGGTCAAGCTCTCGGTCTTAGCGTCTAGTCTTTTAGAGTTTCGAAGTTTTGTTCACGAAGTTGTCCGCGTCAGCCACGCCATATACCACCACCACATATTCAGCGCCAATCCGAATCCATATACGCCCACTCACATATCCGCCGCCATCACGCCCATCCGAGTCCACCGCAACATATATCCGCCACCGTCCGAGAGTTCCACCCAGATTCATCTCCGCCACCATCCGAAGTTCCACCAGATTCATCTCATACGCCACCATCCGAGGTTCCACCAGTTTCATCTCCGCCACCGATCCGAGTTCCACCAGATTCATCTCCGCCACTACCCTAGTCCGAGTCGAAATTGTTGCATTGTTTTCGATTTCAGATCACGCGACACTTCGAAGTCGTGATAGAGAAGGACCTCGAACTCCCGAGCCATCCCGCAGAAGATTCCGAGTTTCAACTAAAAACTAAGTTTGGAAAATTCGCCTAGGCGGCTTTTAGACCATTTGTAGACTTCTTTCGAAAAAATTTGTTATGAAGCAAAAAAAAAGAGGAAAAAAGGTGCAAAAAAAGGAAAAAAAGAGAAAAAAAATTCAGAGAGTGTGCTCCTCTCTCTTGTTTACCGTTGCTGTGCGTATTGATTTTGTTGGTGTGCTAGGCTCGCGTCTCTAACACGCATCTAGCCTAGGACCAAGACGAGACTGCTGCTCGTTATTTATTCAACTTTGCATCTCCGAATTGATTATTGCCGACCTTTTTGCTACCATATTATAAGCCTTCCCAGCTCCACATACATCTACGTCTGTGCGTTGGACTCTCTCAGTAATAGATCTATCCAAGCTTTGAGAGTTTTGACTACACGGTTTTGATCACCGCTTCGCTGAGGTAGGAATAGTAAGAATTTGAGATTTGCTTGGCGGGTTTGTGATACACCACCACCACTTCTTAGTAGTCGTGGGATCATATTCTTGTGTGTTTTTATTTCTTGCTAACCATGGTAGGATCACAACGATGAGACTGATTGGGAGAACACAATAACAAAAATGTGCTACATGATAAGTTTCAGAAATGATGATTGGACAAAAGTGCAAGATGTGCTAAATGTGATTTGACGAGGCCATGGAGAAGATAGATGGCATTGAGAAGAGCGTTTGAAACAAAGCTTGATAGCAAGTTTGATGAATTGCTCGCTGCTTTTCCACAACAACCGCCTGCACCTATCGTGACCTCCGCAGCGACAACAACCACGCCTCTTCCGAATCGGTATGGGCCAAAGCTCAAAGTGTTCCTATTGAGCGAGGACAAAATTCCGTGCGGCCTTTGCTCTTGCTGGTGCTTCTTTGGCTCTGCTCTCTTTGCTGCTGCTGACCGGGGAGGATGATTATGTGGAGATTACGAGGATGAGGTTGATCAACATCGTAATCACGCAGCAACCACACAAAGACCACCACCACGTAGGTCGCCCACATGCAAATAATGGCAATGTTAGGGCCCCCTCAGTATTTAGATCATGACCATCTCCCTAAACTGAAATTGAATATTCCACCATTTGAGGGTAGATATGTTCTTGATATATATCTCACTTTGGGAGTTAGAAATCAACAACGATTTACATGTTTACAATATCCTCGAGGAGAGCGTGTTCGTGCATTGTTTTGTGCTTTCACCAGCTTTGTATGTGTTTGATGGTCTCGAATGTAGATTATATCCTGCTTCGACTACTTGGGCTGCTTGCTGCTACTGCGTATGCGATTTAAGTTCCACCATATTATCAACGTGAATTACTTCCAAAATTGCAGCGCTTAAGACAAGGAAAAAATTTTGTAGAAGAATATTATCAGAATTACAAACTGCTGGCAATTAGATGTGGTATTGTTGAGGAGAATGAAGCTATGCTTGCACGCTTTAGGTGGATTAAATAGAGAGATTCGTGACTATTCTAGACTATAAGGATTATAATAATATCACTCGCTTATTCCATCTTGCTTGTAAAGCTGAGCGTGAAGTCTTGTGATCGGCGGGCATTGGCGCCACACTCAACTTTTCTCGTAGGTCGATTCTCATCATGGACACCGTGTGCATCATCTACTTCAACGCACCATCACCTTCAAAGTGCCACCTCCAACAAGTGATATAAGAAAGCGACACAACCACCACTATCCGCCAAGAGCACACTGCGCTGGTTTCAGACTGAGCTCTTCTTCTTCCATGGCGTCACGAGGCACACAAGTGATATTATTTGTGCGTCGTCATAAGGGAAGAGGACATTTTCTTGAAGAATGCAAATCTCAGCGTGTGATGATTAACTCTTGAGGATGGTGGGTATGAGTCCCGCTTAGTGACTATGATGAGGAGACTTTGGCTCTTATTACACATGATGAACACGGTGGAGATGATTACTGATCATGAGACACAATACATGCTCTGCTCAAGATCTTGACATGTATGAATGTTTAGTCGCTCAGCGTGTTTTGAGTGTGCAGGTTACATGCCGAGCAAAATCGAGGCATAATTTGTTCCATACAAGGGGAGTTGTGAAGGAACGTTTCTATTCAGCGTCATCATAGATGGAGGGCTGCTGCAAACAACTTCATAGCATGGACATGGTGGAGAAGTTATCTCTCACCACAAGACCACATCCACATCCTTATTACATCCAATGGTTCAACAACGGCGGCAAGGTTAAGGTAACACGATCTGCTAGTGTGCATTTTAGTATCTCTACATATGCCGATTATGTTGATTGTGATGTGGTACTTATGCAAGCATGTTCTTTGTTACTTGGTAGACCATGGCAATTTGATAAAAATTACAGACACCATGGTAGAAACAATCAGATACTCTCTTTGTTCATAAGGATAAAAATATTACTGTTGCTTCCTTGCTGACTCTTGAGTCCATTTTGAAAGATGATATTAATAGAGCTAATAAAGCAAAACAGAGAAAAATAAGAGTGAAAATCTCAGATTGTGGCAAAAGAATTGAGCAACACATGAAGCTTTCAATAATAAACCATCTACTGTTGCTTCAAATTAAATTGAAAAGTGTGCATGTTTACTTGCTACCAAATTGAGCAGATTGATGAGTTGATTTTAGCAACTTATTTCTATGCTTTGTGTGCAAAGAGATATATTTTCATTCGAGGACGTGGCTTCCTTTGCCCCCTTGTCATTACTAATATTTTGCAGAGTTCACGACGTTTTTCCACACAAGACGTGCCACCGATTTTCATTTAATTTATTCGAGGGATTGAGCATCAAATTGACTTTAATTCTTGCGTATCATTACTCAACTGCACTATAATTTTGCATCAATTTGTGATGAGCTTTGATGTAAGGGTTTCTCCTCGGCATCCTCAAATTCCAATTGAATATCATCAAAGAAAAACTGGAGTTCAGTAAGCTTAATGCCCAGATCTTTCCTTTTGCTTTTTATGATGATTCAATAAGAGTTTTGAGCAAATATGAAGATGGGTTTATTGTTTAATCTCTATAGATAATTATATACTTACCTCGAACATCCTGGAAGTGGTCCTGATCAAACAACTGAAGAATCAAAGGGGCCAAACCCATGACTCCATGTTCAGTATAATGTAAAGAAGGGAAGAACAATGTTTTTGTTTGTCGCAATGATGGATTGTTCCCTGCCATCAAGTCTATGCATTCCTGCCTAGTCTGCCTGATTTTAATAAGACTTTTGGCTTGAATGTATGCTAGTGGAATTGGATTAGGAGGACTAATGGGACACTTTGGCGTGAAGAGACGGAGGACGATTTGCTACACATTTTGGCCAAAGATGAGACCGGATGTTGAGCGTTTTATTGTCTCGCCGCACTACATGTCAAAAAGCTAAGTCACGACTCAATCCTCATGGTTTATATATGCCTTTGCCTCACTCTAGTGTTCCTTGGGAGGATATATCATGGACTTTGTTTTAGGTTTACCTAGAACAAAGAAGGAGGGATAGCATATTTGTTGTCGTGATAGATTCTCTAAAATGGCACACTTTATACCATGTCATAAAAGCGCTGATGATGCGTCAATGTTGCTGATTTGTTCTTTCGTGAAATTATTCGCTTGCATGGTGTGCCAAATACTATTGTTTCAGATCGTGATACTAAATTCTTAGCCACTTTTGGAGATGTTTATGGGCTGTTGGGGACTAAACGCTTTTTAGTACTACTTGTCACCCCAAACCGATGGATAAACCAAGTAGTCAATAGAACATTGTCTACTATGCTTAGGGCTGTTCTAAAGAATAATAAGAAAATGTGGAGGAATGCTTGCCTCATATTGAATTTGCTTATAATCGCTCATTGCATTCTACTACTAAGATGTGCCCTTTGAAGTTGTGTATGGTTTCACCGTGCACCTATTGATTTGTTGCCTCTTCCATCTTTGGAGAAGGTTAATTTTGATGCTAAAGAACGCGTTGAATTGATTTTAAAATGCATGAGTTAACTAAGGAAAACATTGAGCGATGAATGCTAAATATAAACTTGCCGAGATAAGGGTAGAAAACATGTTGTGTTTGCACCGGAGATCTTGTTTGGTTACATTTATAAGGATAGATTTCCGATGCAAATCAAAGCTAATGCCACGCGTTGCTGGTCCATTTAAGGTGTTGGAGAAAGTAAATGATAATGCATATAAACTTGAGCTGCCCGCAGATTTTGGGGTTAGTCCCACTTTTAACATTGCAGATTTGAAGCCATTTGGTGAGGAAGATGAACTCCGTCGAGGACGACTTCATTTCAAGAAGGGAGGATGATGAGGACATCAATACCATTGTTACACCCACATCCCCGCTGCTATACATATCGGACCAATTACTAGAGCTCACAGACGCCAACTAAATTACCTGTACTTTCGCTTCTTGGTAATGATTCTAATGTTCATGAGAATATGATGCGCTTAAATTGGATACATTTGTTTTGCTTACAAATGAAGGGCCTAGCTTGGAGAAGGATGAACATTGAGCAAGAACAAGCATGGAGATGATGGCATGCTAAAGGGACAAGAATGGAGTTACAAGTGATGATTTCAGACTTTGAAGCCACCATAATGAGTGCATGAAGCCTGGACGAAATATACAAGATGCCACTTATAAATTTCGTCCAGAGGCTATTCTAGGTGCTGCAATACCTTATTATTGGGCCAGGCCCATGTAATTTCGAAATACATTAGTATAGGCTATTTTTAGAGTCCAGATGTGGGAAAACAAGAGATAGGGTTAGTTTCGACCCTCCACCAAGGGCCACGAAATTCACCCCTCTTCCTCCATATATATACAGCCCAGGGCACCGCTAGACTTTGGTTTTGTTTAGATTAAAAGTTCGCCATAGCTGCAACTTCACGATTTCGCTTGTGTTCCACGCATGCATAAAGGCGCCAGTAACCCCACCTTGATCAATAAAGCCTCTTATATTCGCAATATCCAGATTGCAATCTTAGTTTCTTGCTTGTTCTTCGCTTGCTCGCAGGAAATGTGCACTGGTCGTTGATCGTGTTCAGGTGGGTCAATAACCTCCTGAGTTGGTTTAGCGATTGCTACGCGACGCCCTCGCAGACGTCAGAATGGATCTTCAAAGTCACTTCACCAAAACGATAGCCACCATCTCATCGAAGACGGGACACCGCCTCTATCACATGCGCAAGGGGATCAAGACGGAGTTACAAGTGATGATTTCTGTGACTTTGAAGCCACCATAAGGAGGTGATGAAGCCTTGACTAAATATACAAGATGCCACTTCATAATATTCGGCCCATAGCTATTTTTAGGTGCTATGTCATCACATTCTTGGGCCAAAATATGTAATTTGGAAATACTTAAGTATAGGCTATTTTAGAGTCCTATGTGGGAAACAAGAGTTAGGTTGGCTGACCCACCCTCAAGGGCCACGAAATCTTTCCCTCATATATACAAAATTCTTAGGCTGCTAGACTTTGGTTTGTTTAGATTAAAAGTTCACATAGCTGCAACTTCGCTGCATTGCTTGTGTTCAACGCACTGCATAAAGGCCATGTAACCCCACCTTGATCAATAAAGCTTATATTATATTCGCAATATCCAGATTGCAATCTGGCTTGCTTGTTCTTCATTTGCTCGTGAAATGACTCTCGTGGTCGTTGACTGCTCCCATGGGTCACAATCTTCGAGTTGGTTAGCGACAGCAGGCGCGACGCCCCTCATTGTAGTCGGATCACAAAGTCGACTTCACCAAAGTTAAATCCACCATCCATCGAAAGACGGACACCTCCGCTATCAAGTGGTATCGATTCTGTGCTGTTTCATGGAGATTTACAGCTTTTTCGAAGTTTAGATCGAAGTCCGTTTCTTCATACCTATAGTCCAATTTAAAAGCCAAAAAAATTAGGGTTAGTTCATCCATCCAACCAATCTATTTTGCATAATCTTTTTCTCAGATTTGCTTTGTTGAATTTATGCTGCATCGGTCGTCATGCCGGTCTTAGCGCCTAGTCTTTAGAGTTTCGAAGTTCGTCACAAAGTTGTCACGCCACGCCATATACCACCACCACATATTCACCGCTAACCGAATCCATATACGCCATTACATATCCGCCGCCATCACGCCCATCCGAGTCCACCCACAATATATCCGCCATTACCCCGAGTTCCACCAGATTACTCGCCACCACCGAAGTTCCACCGTATCATCTCCGCCACCACCGAGTTCCACCAGATTCATCTCCGCCACTAGTCCTAGTCCCAAGTCCAAAGAATTGTTGCATTTTTTCCATTTCCGTATCAACATTCGAGTCGTGATGGAGGACTCCTCAACTTCCGAGCCATCCGCTAAGAAAATAGTTCCATTAAAAAACTAAGTCCTGAAAATTGCTAGGCGCTTTTTAGACCATTGTAGACTTTTTCTAAAAAATTGTTAAGTGAAAAAAGTAGAGAAAAGTGCAAAAAAGTAAAAAAAGAGGAAAAAATTCAGAGGTGTCCTCCATTGTTTACGTGTCACAACAGTGATTTTGTTGGTGTTCTAGGCTCGCTGCCTCTAGCACGGCCTAGCCTAGACCAAGACAGCATCATTGCTTAGCGTATTCAACTTGCATCTCCAATTGATTATTGTCAATTCTTTTTTACCATATTATGCCTTCCCAGCCCACATACATCTACGCCGTATGCTGGACTCTCCCCGTAATCGCCTATCCAAGCTTTGAGAGTTTTGACTACGTTGCTTCATCACCTCATTGGGTAAGAACTGTAAGAATTTGAGATTTGCTTGACGGTTTGTGATACACCACCACCATTTAGTAATCAGAGATCATATTCTTCTCGGTTTCTATTTGTCGCTAACCATGGTAGGACACAAGTCGATGAGACTGATTGGGAGAACTCATTTAACAAATGCCTACATGATAAATTTCAAGAAATGATGAGTGACAAAAAGATGCTAAACAGATTTGACGAGGCCATGGAGAAGATAGATGGCATTGAGAAGACCTTAAACAAAGATTGATAGCAAGTTTAATGAATTGCAGCGCTTCCACAACCACCGCCGGCTGCACCTATCGCAGACTCCTCTGAACGACAACAACCACGCCTCTTCCGATCATCAAGATGGATTTAGCGATGGTTCCTATTGAGCTGTGACAAGATTCCGTGTCATTGCATACGCTGTTGGTGCTTTTTGGCTCTCGCCATCGCTGCCGGGTACCGAGGAGGATGATGAGATATGGGCTATTGAGGATGAGGTTGATCAACATCAACTATGTGCAACCACCAGCACCACAACCACTAGGTCGCCCACATGCAAATAATGGCAATGTTAGGGCTCCTCGTGCATTTAGATCATGACCATCTCCCTAAACTGAAATTGAATATTCCACCATTTGAGGGTAGATACCCTGATATATATCTTACTTGGGAGTTAGAAACTGAACAACGATTTACATGTTTACAATATCCCAGGAGAGACGTGTTCCTGCCGCTGTTTGTGCTTACTAGCTTTGCATGTGTTTGTGGTCCAACATTGTAGATTATTATATCCGCTCCATTTACTTCTTGCTGAAACTACTATGCATCAAGGTTCCACCATATTATCAACATGAATTATCAAAATTGCAGCACTTAAGACAAGGAAAAATCTGTAGAAGAATATTATCGAATTACACCGGCTTGATTATGTGGTATTGTTGGAGAATGAAGCTATGTTGCACGCTTTCGTGGATTAAATAGAGATATTCGACATCATTCTAGACTATAAGGATTATAATAATATCACTCGCTTATTCCATCTTGCTTGTAAAGTGAACGTGAAGTGCGTGATCACACGGCATGCCGCACACCTTTTCTCAAGCAGTCGACCTTCATCATGGACACCACGTGCATCTACTTCCACCGCACCATCACCCCTTCAGGTGCCACCTCCAACCATGATACAAGAAAGCAGGCACAACTTCCACTATCCGCCAAGAGACATCACGGGCCTACACAGTAGCTTCTTCTTCCATGGCATCAACTCAGGCACACCAGTGATATTATTTGTCGTCGCTAGGGAAGAGGTCATTATGCGAGAGAATGCAAATCTCAGCATGTGATGATTGCTAATGAGGATGGTGGTATGAGTCCGCTTAGTGACTATGATGAGGAGACGTTGCTCTTATTACACGTGAAGAACACGTGGAGATGATTCCGATCATGAGACACAATACATGGCCCTCAAGATGCTGACAGTATGAATGTTTAGTTGCTCAACGGTTTTGAGTGCAGGTCACACAAGCTGAGCAAAATCAGAGGCACATTTTGTTCCATACCAAGGAGTTGTGAAGGAACGCTCGCAAGGCTATCATTAGATGGAGGGAGCTGCAACAACGGCTAGCATGGAGATGGTGGAGGCTATCTCTCTCACCACAAGACCACATCCACATCCTTACTACATCCAATGGTTCAACAACAACGCAAGGTTAAGGTAACACGTATTGTTCGTGCATTTTAGTATCTCTATATGCTGATTATGTTGATTGTGATGTGGTACCTATGCAAGCATGTTCCTTATTATTTGCAGACCATGGCAATTTGATAAAATTTGACACCATGGTAGAAACAATCAGCATACTCTTGTTCATAAGGATAAAATATTACTTTGCTTCCTATGACTTCGAGTCCATTTTGAAAGATGATATTAATAGAGCTAATAAAGCAAAACAGAGAGAAATAAGAGTGAAAAACTGGGCAGAAAAGAATTTGAGCAACACATGAAGCTCTAAAAATAAACCATCTAATCGTTGTTTCTGAAATTAAATTGAAAAGTGCATGTTTACTTGCCACCAAATCTGATATTGATGAGCTAGATTTGGCAAATCTATTTGCTATGCTTTTTGTGTGCAAAGAGGCATTATTTTCATTCGAGGACGGTTTTCCTTCTTTGCCCCCTCGCCGTCACTAACATTTTGCAGAATTGCTGACGCCTTCCACAAGACGCGCTACCGGATTACCACCTATTCGAGGATTGAGCATCAAATTGACTTAATTCCTAGTATCATTACCCAACCGCAGCACCATACCGCACTAACCAAGGAGGACGAAGGAGATTATGGTCATACACAACTCTTTAGTCCTTGTGCTGTTCTATTATTCTAGTGCCAAAAAGGATGGTACCACGATGTGTGTTGATTGTAGAGGCATTAATAATATTACTATTCGCTTATCGTCACCCTATTCCTAGGCTAGATGATATCCTTGATGAATTGAGGTTTCTACAATATTCTCCAAAGTTGATTTATGGATACCATCAAATTCAATGAAATTGGGATGAATGGAAAACAGCATTTAAAACTAAGTTTGGATTATGAGTGGTTAGTCATGCCTTTAAAGGTTCTAATGCACCTAGTACTTCATGAGATTAATGAACGGTTTTACGTGCTTTCATTGGACGATTTGTGGTAGCTTTTCATATTGATTTATGCAGATCTTTGGAGAACATTTGAACATTTACGCTATTTTTATTGCTCTCACGTGATGCACGCTTGTTTGGTAACCTTGAAGTGCACCTTTTGCACCGATCGAAAGTGTCTTTCTTGGCTATGTTGTTACTCCACAGTGAATTGAAGTTGATAGCCAAGATTGAAGCTATTGAGAGTTGGGCGAGCCCAAAACGGTCACACAAGTGAGGAGTTTTCTGGCCTCGCTGGATTCTATAGCGCCGAGAGATTTCACACAATTGTCGCACCTCTCAATGAGCTTACAAAGAAGGATGCCTTTGTTGGGGTACCGCAAAAGAAGAAGCCTTCACGGTGTTGAAAGATAAGTTGACATATGCCTTATCCAACTTCCTGATTTTAATAAGACTTTTGAGCTTGAATGTGATGCTCGTGGAATGGATTAGAGGTGTGTTATTACAAGATGGCAAACCTGTTGTATACTTTTCCAAAAATTGAGTGGGCCTAGTCTGAATTATTCTACTTATGATAAAGAATTATATGCTCTTGTTCGGACTTTAGAAACATGGCAACATTATTTATGGCCCAAAGAATTTGTTATACATTCCGATCATGAATCTTTGAAACATATTAAAAGTCAAGCTAAACTAAATCATAGACATGCTAAATGGGTTGAATTCATTGAGACTTTCCTTATGCCATTAAACACAAGAAGGGTAAAGAAAATGTTATTGCGATGCATTGTCTCGTCATATACTATGCTTTCACAACTTGACTTCAAAATATTTGGTTTGGAGACCATCAAAGATCAATATGTGCATGATGCTGATTTAAAAGATGTATTGCGAATTGTAAAGAAGGAAGAACATGGAACAAGTTTGTCGTTAATGATGGATTTGTGTTCCGTACAACAAGCTATGCATTCCACTAGCTCCCTTTTTGTTGTTGCAGAGGCGATGGAGGAGGACTAATGGGACACTTTGGCGTGAAGAAGACGGAGGACGATTTGCTACAACATTTCTTTTTGGCCAAAGATAAGACGGATGTTGAGCGTTTATTGCTGCGCACTACATGTCAAAAAGCTAAGACACGACTAATCCTCATGGTTTATATATGCCTTTGCCTGACCTAGTGTTCCTTGGGAGGATATATCTATGGACTTTGTTTTAGGTTTACCTAGAACAAAGAAGGAGGGATAGATATTTGTTGTCGTGGATAGATTCTCAAAATGGCACACTTTATACCATGTCATAAAAGCGATGATGTCATAATGTTGCTGATTTGTTCTTTCGTGAAATTATTCGCTTGCATGGTGTGCCAAATACTATTGTTTCGCATCGTGATACTAAATTTCTTAGCCACTTTTGGAGATGTTTATGGGCTGTTGGGGACTAAATTGCTTTTTAGTACTACTTGTCATCCCCAAACCGATGGATAAACTAAAGTAGTCAATAGAACATTGTCTACTATGCTTAGGGCTGTTTTGAAGAATAATAAGAAAATGTGGAAGAATGCTTGCCTCATATTGAATTTTTTATAATCGCTCATTGCATTCTACTACTAAGATGCCCTTTGAAATTGTGTATGGTTTCACCCGCACCTATTGATTTGTTCTCTTCCATCTTCGGAGAAGGTTAATTTTGTGCTAAAGAACGCTCAATTGATTTTAAAATGCATGAGTTAACTAAGGAAAACATTGAGCGATGAATGCTAAATATGAACTTGCCGGAGATAAGGGTAGAAAAATGTTGTGTTTGCACCGGAGATC
>JAHHZJ010005587.1:0-19870 GCA_021437245.1 Aegilops speltoides | reverse complement strand
TTAGGGTCTGGACTAGGGTCGGTGGCTGTGGTCAACGCCCTTATAGAGATCGCAAGTTAGGAAGTTGGAAACACTTCCGGGTTGTGATGCATGGAAGCATTGTGCACCTGTAACCTAGGTGGCAACTACATCGCTATCTGCCTTCTCTTCGCCTCGAGTGATCTTAGAAGAGGTTGTTAAATCTTGGAGTGATCTCAAGAAGGCCGATGAATCTTGGGGCGTAGCTTCTTTGACATGGAAGCGCTGGGTTCCTTTTGAGAGGGTGACCCGGAGATAAACATGGTTTCCAACCCGAAGGTCATGTCTTGACGATGTGGGTCAACAGAGTCTTGGTCTTGGCTTGGCAGCCTTTAAACGCCTCTCGAAAGTGGACTTGCTTCTTCGTTCACGGGGATGTCGGGCCCAAAGACAAGTCCTTCTCCTGCCTCTCGACCAATTGAGGGTGTGGCACTTCCGTCCTGATAACACTTCAAATGGTGCCACCAAGGCTTGACTTCGTGGTTAGCTAAGAATCTCGTGCAACCAGCCCCACCAAGCTTTCAAGTTCTTCATGGCATGGGTAGCTTGTCCTTATGGACAAGATTCAGGAACAAGCCTTCCTGCTAATGCATTCTGCTACATGCATTAGCCTTCCTGTGGTGGTATTGAACACCGAGGTCTTAGCCTTCGATCAACTCTAGCCATCTTCTTTGCCTCGTGTTCAATTCCCTTTGAGTGAAAATATACCTGTGCTTTTGTGATTCGTGTACATCTCACATCCCTTCCGAAGAGGTAATGTCGCCATGTCTTCGTGGCATGAACCATCGCTGCTAGCTCAAGGTCATGAGTAGCATAGTTTCCTTCATGAGGTCAGAGTTGCCTTTAGAGAGGAGCGGCTTGCGATATGCACGGCTTCAACGCTGAAGCTCACTCCTTGACGACGGTGGTTGGTATAGTTCTTCCTCCTTGACATGGCGGTCTTCGGATGTTCCCTAACCAGCTGATCAACTCTTCTTCCGTCTTCATGTGGACACACACGTCCTCAAGTAAGGATGATGATTTACTTGCCCAAGTACTCTATGAAGTATTTGGGGTACGTAGAATGGGCTGAGGCATTGGTGGTGGCCATGGTTGAGCATTGGCCAAGGTCTTATTGATCTGGAGCCAAGGCCCAAGGTCATGATCCAACCGTGTTGTGGCTTGGTAGGGCATAAGGGTTTCAAGGATTCTAGTGGGCGAATGAACATTTATCATCCTACCTTTAAGCACGGTTTCTGAGATGCCAAATAGTCTGTCTAGTCCTTTAAACAAAACACATCATATCACTGACAGCATCATCCGTATAGGTCAACTCCAATCTTCACTCATGTTAGTCATATCCTCATGACTCCCAAGAGGAGATCTAACAAAATCATATATGTCTACGATCCCCAAACTCATGTGTGTGCGGCCACCCCTAAAAATCCGTGGGTAGAACATACAAGCTTGGATTTAATATCCACCATCCAAGTGCTCAGTCTATTGACCCAAGGTCCATACTGGTGCATCTCTATCCTAAGGAAACACGTCATATGCCACTCCAAGATCTTGTTTCCTTCCTATGAATCAACTCCAATAACCTGTTAACTTCCATTAATCACTGCATAATCCATTAATTCTACAACTCCATCGCCTATACTGGTGTTCCACATGATCTTCTAAAGTACTTATAATCCCTGAATACTTGAAAAAGCTATATTTACTATAGTCAGTCCACCAATTTCATTATCATGGTCAAGTAACCTCCAAGGTCAGTTCACAAAGATGTCTAAATAAACTCCGCTAATTAATCCAATCCTCGCTATTGTCCACCGAAAAGCATGGTATCACGATCAAGATCATCAGCCTAAATCCACCATCTCAACCATGTAGACATACTCCGATCTATATCCAACTAGAATCTGCTACTTAAATCCAAATCTCTTGTCCAACGAGGATTCCTACATGTTTCCCAAGCCATTTCGTAATATCAACTATCTCCTAACAACATCCCATGGCCAAGTTAAATCCAAATACTTCCAAAGATTCCAGCTATAACACAATTATTCCACTAAATCCAATTCACTCATGGGTAGTGAAAGCTACGCTACTCTATAATCATGATCCCACCAAGTTCATCTACCAACATGAAAGCCTTATAATCCACCAAAGAGTCTCAGATAATTCCTCAAGGTCATTGATATAAACTCATCAAGTCATTTATCCTCTATTCCTATATCCTCGATTGGTCCTTCCTATGGCATCGCTGGCTTTGGTGCTATCTTAGGAAGACAATGTGCTCATTCACTATGTCCACTAGTTCCATAATGAACCCAAAGGATAGCAAGGTTACGGAGGCTTAACAGATTCTCTTGCAATTCTGTAGGTTAAGCTTAGGGTTAAGGTTTCGGGCTGGGGTATCTCGTGGAGCCTCAAAGGGTCTAGGAATGGGTCTCTAATCTTGAGGGTTAAACATGATTCTACGGGGTTGCACTTGGTCGAGGAGGTTGTAGAAAAAGTCTTCAGTGCTTGTTGGTCGCCGAGGTGGAATACTTGGTGCATCTTGTCTTGCTGGTCTTCAGTTGAGGAGAGAGAGACGAGAGGGAAAAGTAGCATAGAGAAGGGGAATGCCTAAGGGGGGGTTATATAGTGTAGGTGCAAACAAACAAGTGCCAGAAGGGGCCAAACACAAACAAGAAAATAGGGCAGGTGATATAGTTGCATACTTGTTGCCTAGGGCAAAAGGGCAACCGATATCAAAACACGCATAAATAAAAACAAGCAACACACAATCGTGGTTCTACTCGAACCATCATACGGACTTGACTACGATAGGGGTACACGACCATCCTACCCTAGGGGTTCTCTGACCAGAGTCGTGCCTTGTGCCTCATGCGCTTCTCGAGTATTCCTCTGTGTTGCTAAGTCTCTTGTAGTTGTTCGATGAAACAATCCGTTGAGCTCAAGATTCTTCAACAACTTCTTGCCTGAAGTGATGGGGTGAAGGTGGCTCTCATAACGGCATTGACTTGGTCTTCTATTGTCTCTTTAATCACGATTTATCCCTTGTTGTCTTCTAAACCGCCAATGGTACCTGTAGGTAATCCTTTATGCAATTACGTTAACAACGCATAATAGAGGTCCATCATGTCGTTACGTTGATGACAACTTCGACACCAAGAGCGGGGATGAGGAGAACTGCTTCCTGCTCACTATGGTGAGGCGGACCGAATGGCTTGGTTCTCATCCACCGTGGTTGCCGATACAACAACGGTAGTGACAGGTTACTCTATTAGCGATGTATATCATGATCTTGCATATCCTATGCCCCGATCATCGAGGCTAAGGTTGCATCATCTTGGGGCAAGGTCGGATGTCACCATCTCCTAGGTCTTCGTGTCCTCATTCCTCGAGGATGTATCTTCGTTGGTATCGCCTTATGGTGATGTCGCCAATCTTGTGTTCAGAGATGCGGTGAACGCTCGCAAGACATCTTCCTCCTAGATTATCCACAAGGATTGCAAGGAACCAAAGGGTCGGGGCATAAGGGTTCGCACCAAAGGTTTTGAAGGGAAGAGATTAATAAGGAAAGTATACCTTAGTTTTCAAAACCGAGAAGGAAGAGAAGTATAGATAGTTTTGAAAACTAGCAGTAGTTTTGGAAATGGTTTTACCCTAACTAACGACCATGCTAACTAAGGCTTCCTACACAGATGGCTCGATACAGCTCGGGGACCCCGACTCATAAGTCGTGATCATCGAATGTACGGTACAAAGGATCCCAGAGATCAATGCTCACCAACACACGTAAGCTGAATAACAAGAGTCTTACATCCATACATACCAGACATACAAGTAGGACCATTATGGTCAAGTCTTGAGTATAACATCGCAGCGAAATCTCCATCGATAACTTGGACCCATGCCATCCGCCTTAACCCTACATGCATTCCGACCGAAGCGCCCTAGCTCGCGTGTGCACACCAAGAGTTCTTCATCACATCCTGTTCTTTCATGCCCGTCAATGAAATAACCAAGGGCAAGCCAATGAGTACTTTGAATGTACTCGCAAGCAACCCATGATTTGGTTCAAGGTACAAGAATGCATGACATAGGTAAAGTTTTGCATAAAGCTAGTTTTGAGTGCAAGGACATATTCAACATCCTATAAAGCATGCATCAAGAGAATTCAAGTAACCATAAGGACTGGTCACAGATATCAACATAAATAGAATGGGCACCAACCCATTTATCATAAAAGAGAGGGCACCAACCCATCTCAATCGTGTCAAGTCCTCCGACTTGATCCAAGGCAACACCATCATCTCACACACACCGGTTTGAAAACAAGTGGACGAGCCCAAGAGCGGTTACCTAACTCGCCCTTGACCGTGGACACGGCTATTCAATAGTTATACACTCGCAGAGGTTGCACACTTTACCCACTAGATCCGGGAACTTCCGTGTCAAACCACGCACCATGCGTACTCAAGTACCCGGTAAGCACCGATCATTACCTTTCCCTAGACGACACTAACATGGAGTCCACTCGATTGGTAGTAACCCCGTACAAACATTTCACATCATAAAGTCATGAGCCTCGCTCCCATATTCATCACATACCACAAGCACGGGTACCAACGATGTGTCCGGTGCTCGTGAAAACAGTCATGGTCACTTACCCGCACGACCTCCGCCCCAAGAGAGAGCACCAACTCTCCCCGTCACTAGTAATGCGGGCTCCAAGCTAGTATCGGTCTAGGTACTGATAATGCCCTTTCCCATATAAGGGTAGAGTGGTCGCATGAGGTTGGAATAACGGTCGCAACTCCGACCAATCCGCTTCAAAACAACACACATCTTGCCTCGCACACCACTTCGCCATCAAGTGGTTACCCATCTCATCATCTCCCTGCATAAGTGGCACCCGACGGGTTTTCAAAAGACTTTGAAAATATTTTTGTCTCCATCACATGCATATTCCCGTCCCTTTTTGTGTAGCGAACTACTTAGCATCCTATCTACTCCCACCGGCATAACCCTCATAAGAAGGTAGGGCCATGCACAATGCAAGTATCAACGAGGAAGTAACCGTGGCAACCAACCCACGTGGTTCACCATCTCATCATGATTCCGATGCAACAATAGTAAGTGCTATATGACATGCATAAAAAGGGTTTCATAGACATGGTCAAAGGGCTGCTTGCCTGTTGTAACAAAGTCTTTGAGGTCTTCAAATATCCCTGGTCCAACTCCGAGCATTCCGTCTCGCTTCACAACTATCGTGAAAGCAAGCATAATAAGCAACACCACAAGGCAGGAAATAAAAGTGCTCTAAAAATATGAGTTGGACTTTTCGGGGTACCTCGGTCATATGAGGGATGACCAAAGTGGTTTCAATGGAAGTGGATCTATGGATATTTCTAAACATTTCGATAGGATGGAATCAAGGGGTTTGATGGATCCACAAGTTGTACATAGAATGCCATTTTATAAAAATGAGTAAAAGTACCCATTAATTCAGGCATGATTTTAGAAACATTTAGAAATTGGTTTCACTGGATTTGGAGTTGAAATGAATACAATATGGATTTTGAAGTGGACTTATGTGGATAAATGACCTTTAAAAGGTTCAGTGAAAACCAGGGACAACAAAATGTCCACTGTGGCCTATTAAATAGAGCTTGATTTTTGAGCCACTCGAAATTTGAATCATCAAATTTGGAGATAATATGAATATTCTATGGATTTTGAAACCGCATGTAAAAGGAAAAGGGAAAAGATATTTACCCAAACGGGTCGGATCTCGGCGCGGCGCGCAGACCGGGCGATGCATAGCGACAGCAGACTGGCCTCGCCCAGCTCTCAGGACACTCGACGGAGGCCACGCCAAGGCGATTCTCTTGGACGCCCGTCAAGGGAACGCAAATGGCTGGCCCGCCCACTTGCGCACGGGTCTGGGTCCGAGCCATCGACGAGCGGGCCCACCTGCAGATTGCCCCAACCTCCAGGCGCGACAGGGACAGAGGAGCGAGGCCGACAGCGCCGGCGTTTTCCGGCGACTGCCGCCCCCGGCGACGCCTGCGATACCCACGGACTCGGAGGCCGAGCCGACACCATCCATGGGCGCCACGTAGGCCGGGAGGACCAGGGACGGCGACCTCCGACGCCAAGGACGAGGCTTCAGGAGGAGATGGTGGCGGTGGCACGGGCACCAGAGCCGAGAAGGTGAGGAGAGCTCCGACGATCATCCGCAGCTCCACTGTGGCCAAAGGAGGGGCGGGAGGCCCTGGCTCACGGAGCCGAGAGGAGGCCGACGGCCACCATGGCGGCGGGAGAGGCAAGGAGAGCATGAGGGGAATAGAGAGCTTGTCCGGGAGGTTGCCGGGAGAGAGAGGGCGAAAGGAGGCTATAGAGAGCTCGGGCTGGATTAAATAGGAGGGGCGAGGTGCACCACGGGACCGGCGCCGGCGAGGTCAGAGGCTGCTAGAGGCCACGGGGCTCGTGTGAGTATGTCCGGGCCTGTGGGGTTGGTCCAGGCCGAGGAGGGAAGAGAAGGAGCGGGGAGTGTCAGGGCGCCAAGGTGAGCATGCCCATTGAGCTCTCAGGCCGGCGCAAGGCGAAGGAGGCAGGAGGGAGAAGGAGGAGGGGCTGCCTGTGTCGTGGTTGGACGCCGAGGAGCATCGATCGCGCGAGGGGAGGCTCGAGGTGGTCAGTGTGCTGGTCATGGTCGGGAGCACGCTGACGTGCTCCAGAGCGCTGAATGGCCTGCACCGCAGCTTTTTATCGACCACGGCCCACTTGTGTCTCGTAGTCACTGGGGGATAAACAAAGGTGAAAGAAGCTTTGGATGCTCGCAACATGTCGGGGTGAGAGAGAGATGACAAAGGGAGGAAAAGTGGATGTCCAGAGAAGAAAAATGGAGCCCTTCCCCCCTTAATCATTGCCTCTCGGGCAGGGAAGCACACCAGAGGTAGAGGGGAACTAGGAGGGGCTGTGGTAAAAAGGAGAAGTCATGGAGATTAGTGGAAGAGGTCCAAATAATGGTTTTTGCAAAATGCCAGAAGGTGTTTGATGTTGGTTTGGGAAAGTAGATGATCTCCATAAGCCATGAGACTCCATAGGGTGATATGACACATATATTTAGGGCCTTCCACCAATTTGGAGATCATTTGAAGAAAGTGGACAATGCAACTTTGGTAAACCCTAGAAATTAGCAGAAATGAACTTGTGTAGATTTAGTTGAGTAAATCACTTCTCCTTGATGCACCACTTGGTGTGGTGGCCTCATTTGGTTATGTGATCATGCTCACAAAAGTTGGGGTCAAGGAGAGAAAGTTGGTAATGCAAAGTTGTTCAAATATGGTTCTGGACAGAAAGGGTTTTGGGGCACTTTGATCAAGTTAACTTGCCCTCCAACTTGTGCCATTTGGTCTAGATGAATTATTAGACCATTTGAGCAGGTTCACAAGGTTTGAGAACATTTGGACATGTTTGGCAATGTAAAGTTGCCTCAAACTTCAAAATGGACTGAAATGGTTTTGAGAGGTTTTGATGATGCTATCTTGTTCTCCAAGTCATGAGACTTGGCAAGATCACCAAATATGTCATATGTGACATGGTAGAATTTTGTTGGAATATTTGGATAATATTTTTTGTAAATATTTCAAAAGCTTGAAATATCCGTAAAGGGTTTATGAGGGTTTGACCAATATTTTGATCATAACCATGTGTTGAAACTCTTATATATGGACTATATATGTCCTATGAGTTTCCTAAATTTTGGCAAATATTTCAAGCAATAAAATAATTTTTCCCTATTAAAGACCATTTCTGGACTTAAGAAAAGCTTATAAATAAAATAGGAAAATAAACTTTAAAATTATATTTTGTGGTTTCGGGAATACTATATCTAATAGGAGTCAAATATATTTTAGAAAGATTTTTACTGCCCTTAATTAAGTACTTGCAAGGCAAACCTCAATTCGTGGGTTTTTGAAAACTAATTTTTGAAAATACTATTTGGCCAAATTATTTTCAGAAGAAAATATTTTTATGTCCTATACACATGGCATGATCATTGGCTCAAGGGTTTGGAGCAAGGAGATGAAGTATAGGAGTTGGAGGATTTATTTTATTTTTAGAGCACTTAAGAATGCAGACAAAAATCAAATCAAGCAAAGACAAAACACTCAAAAGTTTTTGTCAAACCACATTTTAGCATGATTAAGAGCTTAAGTGCTGTGCCATGAAAATCAGGTGTGACATGATCTCCGTTATATTCATGCATGCATGGGTTTCAAACATCAGATCTCTTATTCAAATATTTGAATTCAACTTTACATTGATTATGACCTCACCTATTCTTTTACACCCACACAGAGTCTTCTTTATAATTGTACCACTAACTTTCTCTCGTCAAGGCATGCACACACACTACTAGTCAGATTATCTATCGCGGCATGCAATCTTTTTCTTCATGTAGGTCTCCCATGAAGGCACACACCCACACACATCCCCTCTCGATCATACCGGCATTCTTTATCTCTCACGCTGGATGCAGAACGATCGATGTTCCTCTATGTATGTGTGTATATAGCTAGGTCTTTCATAGTTTTCCGCATAAACCAATCAATTGATATATCCAAAGGAGGTCTCACCTCTTTCCCACGCCCACATCAATCAATCTATACCTCTCCCACGCCCACATCGATCAATCTATACCTCTCTATATAGGATTAACATAAATAGATAATACACCCACATTAATTATATATCCAATGCCCCCTCTCATCATCCATGCCTTCCGCTTCATCTCTCGGGACAAGGCACAATGGCGTAAGACAGGAGTAGAGGGACCTGCTCCCCTAACATCACTATATATCGAGGCTAATATGAATGTGATCGTTAGACAATTGCTGCTAAAAGGTTTAATTTTATGAATTGACCTCCTTGTAAAGGATTAGCAATGCTCGCCCCTAGCTCATTTATTTTTCATGGCTCGCCATCGCATGCAACAGCGCTGGTTCGCCCCTCTATAAATATCAATCTCGCACTTGTGCATTCCTTCATAGTCTCCCTCCACTGCCCTCGCACCATCTTCTAGCCCCCATCGGATTTTGCCACATGTACAATCTAGCGACTCCATGGTTGAACTTAAGCATAATGCACAAACCTCAAAACAACAAAGGGTTCTTTTTGTTCTAGAATCTTTCATATCATAACTGCCCAATCTTTTTTCTAGTTCAATTGCCATTATCTGTTTTTACTTTATGCTTTACAATGCACAATTCCGTGAATCATAAAATAGATTAAGGGCTTCTTTGATTCAAAGGATTCTCATAGGAATTTTGGAGGATTCTAATCATTAGGAATTTTTCCTATCTTGGTTGTTTGATTCAGAGGATTGTAAACCATAGGATTATTCCATATGATTCATTTGGACTAGATTTCATAGGAAACATCCTATCCACTCAAACCTCTTTGAAAGAATTCTGTTTTTTCTATGCACAATCAAGCACTCGCATAACTCAGCATTTATTCAAGACGACATTCCACTATAATCCCATGTTTTTCCTATTCACACATTCTTAGCTTTTTAAAAACTAATTTGATTTTGAATGAGATGAACTATAAGAATTAAACGAAGGGCTACATCACGATATATGACTAAGAGCTTACATGCTATAGTGTGGTATTTATTCATAATTTGTTGCAAAATCTGATGCATGCAATGCACGGTAAATTACAAGTACTTCGAGTATGTGCAAAACACGAAATTAGAATACCAATGGCACGCCACACGTTGTCTCTCTTACGTCATGAAGCCATGTGGCACATGTGGAGGCGTTGTCGTGACCTCCTTGCGTGATTGATCAGTGACGTGCTGCTGGTTCCGTAAGAATGTACTGCCCTACCTAAGCCATATACAGTGTACATGCACGGCTTAAGATGTGCACACACACCACACACGCACTCATTCCTCACACGCACACGCGGTACACGGGCGGATGCAATTTTGTACCAAGATCCACCCCATGTGATTATTTGACACGTAAAGTCGCTCACTTCATTGATGGTCAATTAATACAGCTCATGCAAATTGAGTGGACATGAGGGCGAAGAAAGACATTATTACTCCATCAACAGCATGAGTAGTTAAATCGTGGTTGCTAGTAGTACTTCCATTGGTCTCCTTTGTATTTTGTGCCAATTTTTGACAAGAATATAATATTTACGATTTGAGAAGTATAGTACTTGAAATTTATGTTCCGCTAAACTCATCGGGAGCCGCTTCGGCCTCAAACCAAAACCATCAATTAATCTTTACCTTGTTCCCATCACATTCAAAGCTGCTCACACCTACTAGTACTACGCATCAAACCTGAACGTGTTCCCGTATTAGTACTACTAGTGCTAGTACTTAGGTTATAAAAGGGAACTACCTAACCTAAAATTACTCTACATTTCCTCCTCATAAGTGCTTCTTCTTCATCCGCTGCTGTATGGCCGTGAGCAGAGCTCTAGGTCGAGAACTACGTTATAAGGAGCGCAACCATGCAAGGCTGCGGAAAAAGAGAGGGCTCGCTGCCACGCAGAGACCTCGAAGATCTCTCACGGCAGCAATGGCTCCTAAGAGCGCTCTAGCCATGGAGGCTAACATGCCGAGCCGGGCGGAGCTGGAGTCGTTATTCCTCGACGGCATGCCCGATCAGCTCAATAAGCACTTCAATAAGCGTAAGGAGTTCATCCAAGGCTTGACGGAGTTGCTAAAGGAGAGCCTCGACGACATGCCCGCCGAGCTCAATCAGCAGGGGAGTTGACCGCTTGGTGATGCTGCTAAAGAAGAGCATTGCCTCGAGAAGAAGGCGACCGCAAATCCTGCGACTTCAGGAGGACAAGGAGAAGCTCGCCACGAGATCGACTGTTGAAGGAGAAGAACGCTAGCTGGAAGAATCTGCATGAGAATAGTAGTTCCTCGATGAAGATGCCGCAGCCCTCGCCATGGAATAGAAGGAGGAGTTGGCGGTTCGATCGAGCACCCGCCGCTGCCAAGGTACGTAATGCGCCGTGGAATCAGATGATGAAGGCTCGCTACGAGAAATCCCGCATCATGGATGAATGAAAAAGATGGCGAGGAGACGCAAGGAGATGGAGGTCGGAGGTGATGAAGAAGCAAGCACGACTCGCTGCAAATTAGATCATTTGGGGTGATAATCTTCCTTCTTCTTTTGCTGTGTTTCATCTTTTGCTTTGGGTGTTTCGCCAAGACGTGTCACGCTCTTCGTGAGGCATGAATAGAACAATGGTTTTGTTTTTGAGGGAATGAATAGAACAATGCTAACAATGAGATGACTAGCAAAGTAGATCATTTTTATCGCCATATGGCACTGGCTGCTATGTTTCAGGCTCCTCCGCACAATTCAACTCCAAATGGAAAACTTGAGTATACCACACGGTTCTTGCTTCTCCTCGATCAGGTCGCTGACGATTTATACGAGTAGTCAAATCACAAGGCCCCGCCTTCCAGCAGAATGAGTCCAAATCACAAAGGCCCTCGCCTCATGAAACCGACTAAGCTAGACCGCCCGCCTCTAGCCTTTTAAAAATGTATACTTTTCTACATCAAGTAGTATTGATGGATTGGGCCATGGAGCAAAACTTGAAATTAAAAAAGGTGGTACATATAGAGAGCGCCGCCAAATTATGCATATAGTACTATTAAAAGGCTAGTCACAATAATGGTGTCCAAAGACAACCCACCCTCAAATAAAACTAAGAACCTCGAATTTTTGACAAAACCAAGCACCCTGAAATTTTTGACAACTAAACTGCTGGCTATATGATGTTGGTCATATATATTGTAACGATATAATGTGAATAAACGAGTGGTAGCACTATACCAACTAAAAGATGAAATGTAAGAAATACTAGTATGTACTTCATCAAGAGTTAAAGTAACAAGAAGAAACATAACATAGTTCTCTGGGGCTCAAAGACAACACACCCCTCAAATAAAATTAAGCACACCTGAAATTAAACTTTGCAACTATTCCGTAGACACCGCATTAGAACCACCATGAGCAACGACATCGCCACCTTACTCGAGTCCTCGCCCACGCCCTCAACTTCGCCCTTGTCCCTCTTCCTCCGGCCGATATTTCTTTGCTTGAACCGCCAACTTGGCTGTTGCTCTTCATCCAACCCTTGTAGATATTAAAACAAAGGTAGCCATCCATTGCAGATAATCGATGTGGTCTATATCTAGTACATTCTGCTGCCATGCATGACGATGAAACGGTATGGAGGTTTCTCCGCCATCGCATAAAGGATGAACCATGGCTCTCGCCAGGTCAGCATTGAAGGATGACGAGAGGATACTAGCCAATTCTTTTGAGGTCGGAAGGTGTTGCTTACAACGAGGCCTATCCGACGAAGGACTTCTTTGTCATTACCAAAGTATACAAGAACGAATTTGACTAGGTTGCTCCCAAGGAAGTCCTTAAAACTCGGCACTCAACGCCGGCATGGCATATGTGGTAGACCAAGCATAAGTCATGCACGCAAACCTGATCATGGCGGCTTCTTCCTCTCTTCGCCCTTTAGATCCTTCTCACGCCCCATGACCGTGGTGTACTCAACATCTAGCCCGCGACCCACTCATCATCTATGTCTTCAACATGCATCCGCGAGAAAGGCATCCATTCACCATCGCGAAGAACGGGTGTAGATGACGCGTTAACTCATCGCCGTGATAGTTCTAACCTTGTACTAACCGCCGATCGGGGAGATTTGGGACGCCATGGATTTGGGAGGAGGGTTAGGATTAGTGGAACTGTCAGAATGTGAATGGATGGGACGACAGGAGCGAACCGCCATAGTATTAAAGGACGCGGGGACGAGTAGGAGCGAACTGCCGCAGGCGAACGGCAGTGGTAGTGGCTTTCCATTCTCCCATGATACGGGCTTCCGAGAGCCATTGGATCGGAGATGGAACGTTGCATGGTGTGATTCTAGACCAATGGGCGGATATCCTATCCTCGAGGGTTATTCTGCAAATTTTCAGCAACTTAGCATGCATCGCTTGATTCAGATCCAAGGCTGCCAAGAGTCTGATCATGGTCGCTTACCACGTCACCTTCGCGTGTCGCGCTTTTTGAAATTTAACACTTGCTAGGGCTATCCGATGTTGGCATGTCATACATAGTCATCACTTAGTCACTCATACTACAACAAGGTTGGCTATAAGGTTGGCTATAAGTGTATTTTTTTACTCCTCTCTATCTTTTTCAGATTTCCGTCCCCATAATATAAGGATGTTTTTGACACTAGTGTAGTGCCAAAAACGTTCTTATATTATGGGACACTGGAGTACTAGTGTTTATTGCATTTGCCAAGGAGTGACCTCTTCCATGAAATGGTGTTGCTAAGTTTGCTTCATTTAATTAGCTATAGACTCAAAATTGTCTTTTCATCGTAGGTACACGTGCTTAGCAATCGCTTTCTTCCTTGGGTCACCAAACTAGTCTCTCTCTTCTAGATTAACTTGCCACATTAGACTTTATGCCTATGTGGCAAGCTTAAGCACCTAGGAGCAAGTAGCAGCCCACAGCTGCACGAAGCATGTGAAATGCATTGATAGGGTGTTGTTTATTTTGACAGAGGATGGGGGTCATCTCATGTGCAACCGGTCGACATGTCAAGCACCAAATAACACCGCATGAACAGAGGGGACGACCCCACTGCATCGCCCAAAGGTTAGTAATGAGCAATGAGACGCCAAATCACAATGCCGCACCTTCCTGCACGGAGAAAGCAACCATTATTTCAGACTTCGGTTCGACATCATCTCAAACCACATACTAGTATTGCTTCGCCAAGAGGGACACGCAGACGCTTTGGTACATCATGACACTGCACCGCATGACATGTGCCATGCTCCTCGCCGATCGCTCGGTAAAATCACCTCATTTTTACTATACTTCTCGATCGGTTTACTACATGGCATGCACGCTGCTCTAGGTTGAGAATTTAACTGCTATATATATATATATATATGTGATGAATAGTACGCTAGCCTTTTAAAAAATGTATACTTTTGTATAGTAGTACTCCACTATCAATGGATTGCGCCATGGAGCAAAAATTGAAATTGAAAAAAAAGGTGGTACATATAGAGAGCGCTCGTCGCCAAATTATGCATATAGTACTATTAAAAAGCTAGTACGTGCTTAATTGGGGTGCTAAATTCTATTAAAGAAATACTAGTACTAGTATGTACATACCAAGAGTTAAAGTAACGAGAAGAAACATAACATAGTTCTACTGGGGCTCAAAGACAACACACCCCTCAAATTAAACTAAGCACACTTGAAATTAAACTATGCAACTAATCCGTAGACACCTGCATTAGAAGTTTAGAACCATCATGAGCAACGACATCGCCACCTTACTCGGAGTCCTCGCCCACGCCCTCGACTTCGCCCTTGTCCTCTTCCTCTTGGCCGATACTTGTTTGCTTGAACCGCCAACTTGGCTGTTGCTCTTCATCCAACCCTTGTAGATATTGAAACAAAGGTAGCCATCCATTGTAGCATACCGATGTCGCCTATATCTAGTACATTCCGCTGCCATGCATGACGATAAAACGGTAATGAAGTTTTCTAGTTTACCGACGTAAGGATGAACCATGGCTTCGCCAGGTCAGATTGAAGGTCGACGAGAGGGCACCACCGATTCTTCCGAGGTCAAGGTCTTACAATGATGCCTATCCAACGCAGGACTTCTTTGTCGCTCTTAAAGTCTACATTAACGAATTTGACTGTTTTGTCCTCGAGGAAGTTCTAAAATCTCGCACTCAACGCCGGCATGGTATATGTGGTAGACCAAGCAAACATTATGTACGCAAACCTCGATCACGCGCTTCTTCTCTCTCTTCGCCCTTAGATCCTTCTCTCATACCACGATCGTGGTGTACTCAACATCTAGCCCAACACCCACTCATCATGTGAGTTTTCAACATGCGCCAAGCGAGAAAGGCATCCTTTCACCGCCGTAAGTACGGGTGTAGATGACGCCAAACTCATCGCTGGTGATGGTTCTAACCTTGTACTCACCGCCGATCGGGAGATTTGGTACGCCATGGATTTGGGAGGAGGGTTAGGATTAGTGGAACTGCTGTAATGTGAATGTACGGACGACTAGGAGCGAACCGCCATAGTATTAAAGGATGTCGGGATGACTAGGAGCTGGCGGCAGATGTGAACGGTTGCATGGCGTGATTCTAGACCTATGGGTGAATATCCTATCCTCGAGGGTTAAAAATTTAGCAACTTAGCATGCACCATTTGATTCAGATCCAAGGGCTGCCAAGAGTCTGTATCATGGTCGCTACTTACCATGACCGTCACTGTCCAAGGCGTCGCTACTGGAGATTTAACACAGGTGCAGTAGGCTATCCGATGTTGGCATGTCATACATAGTCATCACTTAGTCACTCATACTACAACAAGGCTGGCTATAAGGTTGGCTATAATTGTATTTTTTACCTCTCTATCTTTTTTCAGATTTCTCCGTCTCCATAATATAAGAACGCTTTTGACACTAGTGTAGTGTCAAAATGTACTTATATAATGGGACACAGTGGACTACTAGTATTTATTGCATTTGCCAAGGAGTGACCTCTTCCAATGAAATGGTGTTGCTAATTTTCTTCATTTAATTAGCTATAGACTCATAATTGTCTTTTTCACCTAGGTACACGTGCTTAGCACCATTTCTTTCTTGGGTCACCAAACTAGTCTCTCTCTTCTGATTAACTTGCCACATCGCATTTACGCCTATGTGGCAAGCTTAAGCATCAGAGGAGCAAGTAAGTACAATAGTGCGCTTACATGGCATTTTTGCATATGTGGAGGAAAGGGAGGCAAGGAAAAGTGGAGAAGTGGGCTCATGCAAGAGCCAGCCTCTACTACTACATGGTGGAGCATTGGGAGAGGCACCAGATGGAGGTGGTCAGAATCGAGACTCACGCCGGTCGAAGAACCGCAGCTTAAAATGATAATGGCAAGTCAAATCACGGGCCCCACCTATCCAGCAAGAATCGTCACAAATCAAATAGCTCTACGCTTGCAACAGCCTACTCCCTCGCTCTTCTCGCCTTTGTCGAACCGACTAGGCGGAATCTGTCCGCCACCTACCGGCAGGAAAATCCCCGCCTCAACTTTTAAATAGTTTACAGATACTAATTTTGTATCCATGGATTGCGCACGCCACGGAGCAAAGCGCCTAGAAAACGGCGGTACACATGTACGGAGTATGCAAGATGCCCGTCGCTGCTCAGCTCGGACCCCATACGGTCGGTCGGTCGACACGCTTCTCCGAATGGAACGCTCATATTACGCTCGACACACGTGGGATTGCAATTGAGAACCCACCATAGGCACACTTCGCCCCGCAAGTCGGGTGACTTAATAGAAGAGGAAGACGAGCGATAGTACTAGAGAAGTGTTGTACTATGTTGGTCCCTGGACGATCCCTGCAAGACACGGAAGATCAGTTCGTCCACGCATGTGACCAGACTCCAGCAGACACGCCTGGATTGGCTATAGTATACATATCGTGCAGGTTGTGTTGTACATGGCTGTAGTTGTGGTGAGAATTCTAAAAAGGTTTTTGTCATCTCGCAAAATTATGTGTCATTTGCTTCGAATATCATGAGGGTTAAACAAAGTACAACTAAGTTGGGCTAGTCATTAGGGCACATGCACGTAACAAAGGACTACTCGGATGCCATCTAGGTCAAGCCGCTATGTTAATTAGGACATCTATCGACGGACCCTTTTCTACGAAGTTTATCTTTAATTTGAGCTTTGTTCCTCGCCTAGTTTGTCCGCCGATTCATGTGGTCTCCTTTGGGCAGTGAGGTTATGATTTCTTGTCATGTGGCATTTTTTCGTGTTATATGTTATAATCCGCGCTTCGATCAAAATGACGACAACTCGCTCCGGCCACGCATGAAGACTTCTCGACATCATTGACGAGATCAAGCCGTCCCGTAGACAAAAGAAAACTAAGTACTACTCCACTATATAGGCAGGAGCCTCCGCTTGCTTGCTAGTGTTGTTGTTCTTCACACGCCCTCGCCTCTCCGATCTAAACACAACAATGCGTAACCACCTCTCTCTCTCTCGCCACCGCTGGTCACAGATCCAGCCGAATCCTTCCGCTGTGGAAGGTCAAGGTGCAACGCTCACACGGTCGCCTCGCGACGGTCTTACCCACGCTGGGCGCTGCCCGATCATCTCGCTTGCCGTTTTCCCAAGCACTGGCGAGGGAGGGCTCCACCCTTCTTCCTCGCTCATAGTGGGAAGATCCGCCTCCGCCGCCCACCTAGCGACATCCCGCGACCATCGTATAACTTCCTTCAAACCGCCTTGTTGTACTTCGAGCTCCCGACGTCATGCATTTGTAACTTTTACTATTTCTCGTGCCCTCAGAGATAGGATCGACGCTGTTCAAAACCACCTAATTTTTTACGCTTAAGAGGTAAAACTAGTTCATGCACTCAATCTAGTACTACTTGGTTCAAACAAGGAAGATAGGGGTGGGGGTGGGGACGATTTGTTACCCGAATCTAGGACTTGGTCAAAGATGAAATAATGGGGAGAAAAGTAGTAGAGACCTGCTATCCAACCGGTCTCTAAGTCTAATAGGGAAATAAAGGAAACGAGTAATACTCAATATAAACCCGATCTATTGGTTGAAAAAGGAAAGAAAGTGGGGACTGGGGACAAGTCAACAGTAGTACAACACTAGATTTGCTAGCCTCACACAAGATAAGGTGGCTATATCGAACAAAAATGGGACCAACCCAGTATATCCAATTCGATGTTTGTCGCCTCAGCCACTCTTATGTAATGCCACCGGAAAATGTAGCAAATGGCAGTTAAAAGTAAGGACACGTTAAAGCAATGTTGTTTTCAATGTAATGCCTCCAAGAATATGAATCAATGGCACTTCTTTACATGTCCCGCCAAAATTTCCCATTAAGATAAGTTGGTTCTTTTCATTAGAAATGCAACTGTCCCGGTCCGCCTACTCTCCCGCGCCCAAAGTAATGTCGATTTAACGGTTGTCATAGTTAATCCTAATGCCCACACTAATATCTAGCAATGCCACGCTTAGAAATTGCTATCTTCCTTGTAGGATTGCCATTTAGATAAGGAACATGCTTCTTTTCATTTGATGCATGTTTCATCACTTGTTAGTCACCCTCCTTTCCACCTTTTTTGTGCAAACAGAGATATACATTTCACGCCGATCTTAGTTGAACTGCACAAATGATATCCACTTCACAACCAACCTTGATGATGCTCAATTTTATTGCAACTAATGAAGAAGATCCTCCGTGGGTTTCGTCTCGATGGAAATGGGACCGGGCTCGAGCCCTTTCTAAAAAAATTTGAAGAAGAAGCTGCTAGCTCACGACATTGCTTCATTTTAGGTGAATTGCACCAAAAGGTCCCATGAATTGAATCATCCATGTTGGTGACTCGAAGAGCCAGCTTTAGTATCCCGCCTAAGCACCCTCGCCTCCATCATTGGGACGCACAGACACCTCGTTGCCACCGCTCAACTCTAGTGTCACCGATAAAATGAAGTAATAATACGCTTAAAATAGAGCGAGTGTCATCTCTATCATTTCATTTCCAATGTAGATAAAGAAAGTGCTTCTTTGTTAAAGTATGTTTCATCAACTAGTCCCATTGTTAATGCTTGCCGATATGTACAAAAATATAGATTTGAATGTCTCAAGGCGCCTTGTACTACTGCATACACGGATGTTCATCATCGCGTAAGGTGTAATCGGGAGACTTGGGACGATGTCCAAGATGAGGCGCACTATATGAGGCGTCAGAGGGCCCATCTCGCCTCGCAAGATGGCATACTATGATACTATCGCAATATTTTCTTCTATTTATTTTGTGTGTTTCATCAACTAGTGCCAGATAATGTAATCACGCTTTTTCATTATCTCGGCAAACAGGGTTATTCAGCTGCATTTTGGTGGAACTGCACAAATGTACGTATGGAACCGCAATATGCAGCAAGTAGGTGTGCAAGTAAAAATTACCAACACCAACCATGATGCATGCACGATTGGCATCCACCACAACTAGTGTGATGTGGCGCCTCGGACGGATCTTTTCGGCAAAGAAATCCTCTAACCAAGTAGTAGTAGCTTATATTGGCAGTTTTAGGAGTACTTTTCTCGAAAGAAGCACCAATCTATTTTTATTTATTTGTACACTGTGTCACAACTTTGACCCAAAGGTCCAGAGCTATTTTAGGGTGATTGGCGAGTACTGGAGACTGATTGTAAGCATGATATTCATTAGCTGTCACATTGATTGTAAGCATGAGGTGGAAGATTAGGTTAGTGAAGCTTACCTTAAACCCTACCACCACCGCTGAAACGAGGCGAGCGCCGAGGGAACCATGGAGAACGTTAGAAGCGACGCCGCGCCATCCGCCTCCTTGTGGTGGGAGAACGAATCATGTGGTTCGGCCGGCTCAGACCTCACGAATCGACACACCATACTCGATCGATTCTTATCCTCTCGGTGCTCGACCTTCGACCAGACGCCCACCATCTCCGCCGACTCGCCGCCGGCGAATCTGTTCGCTTCCATTGCCAATAGGAGATACTTGATGAACTCGAGGATCAGGCATGACTGCCGCCGAGAGTACATGTACATCGCCGCTTCATCGCCGCTTATCTCGCCTTTTCGCATACATTGCCACATGGTCCGCACTGCCTCAAATCTCCCACTCATGGTCAAACCAACTAAGGATCTCCTTCAACTCGCAT
>JAHHZJ010005586.1:0-40513 GCA_021437245.1 Aegilops speltoides | reverse complement strand
GAGATAAGCGGTGGGAAAGCCACATATGGATTATCCCTCATTAGGGGAACTTATGGGATCAAACTCTCGGCGGATACCGTTCACGGAGGACGACCAAGACCCCAAACTTAGAATCGAGGCGGGCGGGAAAAATTGGCACATCCGGGCCAGCATCAAGCGAAGCTCCTCTGCCTCAGGCTCAGATCGGATCGAATCCAGATTCAACTACACCCACCACCGGACTTAAGCGTCTCTCCATATCAGACAAGAGCCACAAGAGATAGTGCATACTCTTGGGCGATTCCTCCTTGTGATAAACAAGGTCAGGACTGTCGCTGAGGAGGGCCTTAATCTCCTTTTTGCAAAAATTGCGAGCGAAGGGATCCTTAATGCTATAAGTCGCGTGACATAGTACACTTTGCCGACTTAGCAGCCATAGTGCAAGTCTGTGCGATGGGAAGTACGAAAACACAGTAGGATCGGAAGTATGTCTAGAGGGGGTGATTAGACTACTTGACAACTTAAAAACTTAGCCTTTTGATTGGAGTAGATTCTTAGCAAGTTCACAATGATAACCAAGTCAAGTATCACCCTACATGCAATTCTAGAGTTGTGGCAGCGGAAAGTAAATTGCATATAGTAAATGAGAGGTGGAGAAGAGCAAACACAATATGGAACACGAGATTTTTCTCGTGGTTCCGATAGGTGATGCTATCGTCAATCACGTTGATGGAGACTTCAACCCACGGAGGTAGAGCTGCGAGAGTCCACGGAGGCTCCACCCACGAAGGGTCCACGAAGAAGCAACCTTGTCTATGCCATCATGGCTTCGCCACGGAGGACTAGCCTTACTGGGGTAGATCTTCACAGTAGCGATCTCCTTGCCCTTACAAACTCCTTGGTTCAACTCCACATCATGACGGAGGCTCCCAAGTGACACCTAACCAATCTAGGAGGCACCACCCTCCAAAAGGTAATAGATGGTGTTGGTGATGATGAACTCCTTGCTCTTGTGCTTCAAATGATAATCTCCCCAACACTCAACTCTCCTCACTGATTTGGCTGTGGTGGAAGAAAGGATTGAGTGGAAAGCAACTTGGGAAGGCTAGAAATCAAGTTTCATATGGTGGGAGTGAAGCAACTTGATCTCAACACAAGGGTAGGTAGTTTTCTTCTCGAAATGTAAGGTAGGAGTGGTAGTTCTTTCGATGGCTCTCTCCACGAATGAAGAGGAGGTGGAGGGTATTTATAGCCTCCACACAAATCCAACGTTACACATTTGACCAATCTCGGTCGGACGAAGTTGACAACTCGGTGGGACCGAAAGTTCAAATCTTGTGAGCGTTGGGATTTTCGATGGGACCGAAAATACAATCTCGGTTAGTCCGATTCTTCCAAAGTCTAGGGTTTGCCAATCTCGGTGGGACCGACTTTCTCATCTCGGTGACACCGATTTGAGTCTGAAGATTCTGAAGCTTGCAACACCAATTTCGGTATGACCGAGTTTGGAATCGGAAAATCCGAAATCTTAGGGTTTGGGTATATGGTGAGTGGTTCATCTCGGTGTGGTGAGTTTGGAATCGGTGGGACGAGATTACTTATGGGTTTATGTTGGAATGAAAGATTGCGATAGTTTGAGAGATAAATCACTAAGCACTTAGAGCAACGAGATCATCATCATAACCTCATCCCTTTTAATAGTATTGGCTTTCCTATGGACTCAATGTGATCTTGGATCACTAAACCAAAAATGGAGTCTTGAGCTTTTGCCAATGTTTTCCTTAGCATTTTGAGGGTCCACATCATCGGTCATTGCCATACCCATATCATTGAACTTTACGAAATATTCTCAAGAAATGATTAGTTCAATGATATATATGTTGTTATTAATTACCAAAACCACCGGGATTAGTTGCACTTTCAATCTCCCCTTTTGGTAATTGATGACAACATATAGATCAAAACTTACAAATGATATAATCAATGAATAACATTGCTTTGAAAGTATGTGATAAGCAAAGCTCCCCTAAATTTGTGCATTATTTAAGATTTTGGTTTGAATGCAAATGCCAATCGATTAGGATCATGGGTTACTCTTCCATGTCACATACATTTGGGGAAAATTAAAAAACCCCCAAAGGGAACCCAAAAACCCCCCCGGAAAGGGGGGGAAAACCCCCTTTTTTCCCCCTTCCCGGGCCCAAAAAAGGGGGGGAAAAAAAACCAAAAGGATTTTTGGGGAAAGGGAAATTTGGAAAAAAAAAAAAAACCCCCCTATTGGGGTTAAAATTTAAAAAAAAAAAAAAAAAGGGGGTTTTTGGGGGAAAATTTTTGGGGCCCGGGTTTTGGGAAAAAAACCCCCCTTTGGTTTTGGGCTTCCCCCAAAAAAAAAAAAAAAACCCCCGCCCAAAAAAACCAATTTTTTCGTGCCCCCTTTAAAAAATTTTTTAAAACTTGGGTTGGGGGGGAAGGGAAAATTTTTAAAAGGGAAACAAACCGGAAACCTTTGGGGTTTTTCCCCAAACCCCCTTATGTACCGGGAAAAATTTTGGGTTTAAAAAGGGGGGGTTTTTTTTTAAAAAAATGGCCTTTAAAATTAAAAAAAAAAAACAAAAAATTTGGCCCCTTTTGGGGGGGCCCCCCCCTTAAACCCAAACAAAGGGGGAAATTAAAAAAATTTTTGGGGGGAAAAAGGGGGGCTTAAAACCCCCAAAAAATAAATTTTTAAATTGGGGGTTTTAAAAAAAAAAAAAAAAGGGGGGGGGGGAAAAAAAAAAATTTTTAAAAAAACCCCCCGGCCAAAAAAATTTTTTTCCCCAAAACCCCTTTTAAACCCGGCCTTTTGGGGGCCAAAAAATTTTCCCAAAAAAGGGTTTCCGAAATTTGGAAAACACCCCCCCCCCGGGGGGGCCCGGGGAAAAACCCAAGGGGAAAAAAACCCCAAAAAAAAAAAAAGGGGGGTTTTGGGGAAAAAATTTTTTCCCCCCCCCGGGCCTTTTTTGGGAAAAAAAAGGGAAAACCCAAAAAAACCCCCCCAAAAAGGGGGGGGGAAAAACCCCCCCCCCCTTTTTAAAATGCCCCCAAAAAAAATTTTTTTTCCCCAAAAACCCCCCCCGGGCAAAAACAAACCCCAAAAAAGGGGGGGAAAAGGGAAAAAAAACCCCCTTTTTAAAATTGGGGGGGAAAAACCCCCGGGGGGAAAAAAAACCCCAAGGTTTTCCCCCAAAAGGGGCCCCAAACCCCGGGGGAAAAGGGGGGAAAAAAAAGGAAAAAAACAACCCCAAACCAAAGGGGGGAAAAAATTTTTGGGAAAAAAAAATTCCTGGGAAAAAAAGGGGAAAAAAGGGGGGGAAAAACCCACCAAAAAAACCCCCCAAAACCCAAAAAGGGCCCCCGGTTTTGGGGGGGGGGGGGGGGGGGCCCTTTGGTTTTGGGGGGGGGGTTGGGGGGGGGGGGCCTTTTTTTTCCCCCACCCCCAAAATTAAAACCCAAAAAAAAAGGGGGGGTTTCCCCCAAAAAAAAAGGGCAAGGGAAAACCCAAAGGGAAAGGGGGGGGGGAAAAAAAATTTTGGGGGGGCCAACCCCCAAAAAAAGGGCCCCCCGGGGGCCCTTTTCCCCCCCCCCCCCTTTTACCCGGGGGGGGTTTTCAAAATTTTTTGGGGGGGTTTTTGGCCCCTTTTTTTCTTTCCCCTTGGGCCCCCGGGGTTTAAATTTCATTTTTTTCCCTTTTTCCCCCCCCCCCAAAACCCCCAAAAGGGGAAAAAAAAAAAAATTTTTTTTTTTTTCCCGGGTTTTTCCCCTTTTTTGGGGGGTTTTTGGGGGGTTTTTTTGGGGGGACGGGCCCCAAAAAAAAGGGGGGGGGCCCTTTAAGGGGGGAAATTTTTAAAAAAAATTTTTTTTTTCCCCCCCCCCGGGTTTTGGGTTTGGGTTTTTAAAATTTTTTTTTTTTTTCCCCCCCCCTTTTTTTTTGGGGGTTTTTAAAAAATTTTTTTAAAAAAAAGGGGTTTTTCCGGAAAACCCTTAAAACCCCCAAATTTTTTTTTCCCCTTTTTTTTAAAAAAAGGGAATTGGGGGGAAAACCCCGGGCCCAATTGGGGGGAAAAAAGGCACCCGGGAAAACCCCGGGTTTTCCCTTTAACCCCTTTTTTAAAAATTTTTCCCCAAAAAAACCCCCCCGGTTTTCCCTTTTGGGGAAAATTTTGGGAACCCCCAAAAAAAAAAACCCCCTTTTTCCCCTTTCCCCCCCCCCAAAAGGTTTTCCCCCCGGCCCCGGGTTTTTCCCCAAATTAAACCCCCCCCGGGGGGAAAAAAAACCCAAAAAACCCGGGGGTTTTTCCCAAAAAAACCCCCCCCCCCGGGTTGGGGGGGGGGAAAGGGCCCCCCCCCTTTTCAAAAGGGGTTTTTCCCAACCCCCCAAAAATTTTTTTTTTTTTTGGGGCCCCCCCCAAAAAAAAAAGGGGCCCCCCGGGTTTTTTTTTAAAAAAATTTTTTTTAAAAAAACCTTTTTCCCCGGGGGGGGAAAAAAACCCCAAAGGTTGGGGGGGGGCCTTTTTTTCCTTGGGGACCCTTTTTCCCCCCCACCTTGGGGGGGGTTTTTTTCTTTTCCGGGGAAACCCAAAAATTATTTGGAATTTTTTGGGCCGGGGGTTTTTTTAAAAAACCCGTTGTTTTTGGGGGGCCCCTTTTTTCCCCCAAACGGGGGTTTTTGGGGGTTTGCCTTTAAAAAAAGGGTTGGGCCTTTTTTTTTTTTCCGGGCCCTTTGGGGAAATTTTTGGGCTTTCCCCCTTTTTAAAAAAAACCCCCCCCCTTTTTTTTTTTTTTAAAAAAAAAAGGGGGGGTTTTTTGGGGTTTCCCTTGGGGAAAACCTTGGGGTTTTTTTTTTTTAAAACCTTTTGGGGGGGGCCCCCCGGGAACCCCAAAAAACCCCAAAGGGGGCCCCCCGGGGGGGCCCCTCCCCGGGGGGGGAAAACCCCCCGGGCCGGGGCCCCTTTAAATTAAAACCCCGGCCCCTTGGGTTTAAATTTTTTTTTTCCAATCTCGGGTTTGGGGGGTTTTTTTCCCCCGGCCGGGGCCCCGGGGGGTTTTTTGGGGGGGTTCCCCCCCGGGGGTTTTTGGAAAAAAATTTTTTTTTTCCCCCCCCCAAGGGGGGGTTCCAAGGCCCCCCAAAAAGGGCCGGGGGGGGGGCCCCGGAAAAGGGGGGCCCATTTTTCTTAAGGGGGCCCCCAAAACCCAAAAAAATTTTTTTCCCCCGGGAATTTTTTTTCCCCTTTGGGGGTTTCCCCCCAAAAAAAAAGGGGCTTTTAAAAAAATTCCCAAAAATTTTCCCAAGAGGTTTTCTAGAAAAACCCATTTGGAAGGTTTTGTTCCGGAGAAGTTTTCCTTTTTTCCCCTTATTTAAGGGGAAGGGAAATTGCAAGAGGTTCGGTTTGGAAATTGGTCCTTTGGGCCTTGGCTTTGTCGTTCCTTCCCGTTGAAATTCCCTGGGGTGGCCCATGGAATTTGGAGCTTCTATGATCTTTTGAGTTGTTTCATAGCAACCAAGGGTTTAATTCTTTATTGCCCAATCCCTTTAATGGGCGTCTTGTCTTCCTCCAATTGGGACTCGCGGGCCCAACTAAAGCTTCCTTAGGGATTTAATCGGGAAGGCTCATTTCACCAAGGGGTCATCCTCATCACTATCAAAGTCAATAAACTCAGGATGTGATACCTTGGGGCCTTTTTGCCATGAAGCATCTTCCAATTCCCTCATTTGGTGAATCAAATATGTCATAGGAGTTGGAGTTGGAGGACACGAGCAAGACCGGCAACACCTTCATCTTGTTGTATTGGAGTTGGAGTGATAGCTTCTTTCGGAGTGATTTCGGGTCGGGCCGGAAACCCATTCCCAAACATGAGCTTGATGTTTTCTTCTTGTGTAGCTCCTTGATGACTTGTCTTTCCTTTCCGAATCCTTGCTTCTCGAGAGGATCTTCGTTCATAACGATCATCTCTACTCCTTCTCTCTTTTGGGCGACTCTTCTCTTGAGCTTCTTCTTCTTGGAGATTCTTCTCTTCTCTTGTGGGGAGTCGAACACTCATTTGAGTAGTGTCGGGTCTTCCACAATTATGGCGTTTGATCCACGACTAGAAGATCTCTTTTCATCATATGATCTAGACTTTGAGCTTCTTTCCTTGCTTCTACTCTTGTAGAATTTGTTGAAGTTCTTCACCATTAGGCTTATCTCTTCATTGGAAACTAGCTTGTCACTTGAGGTTGTGGGAGCTTCAAGCTGCCTTTGCACCACTTGACTTGTTGTGAAGCTCTTCCTTATCTTTAAGTGTCATCTCATGAGCAACAATTCTTCCAATGACTTGGTAGGCTTGAGATCTTTGTAGTTTGGCATCATTTGGATCAAAGTGCACCGGTGTCATACTTTCCATCAAAGCTCGAGAATCTTCTTGATGATGAATCGATTCGGTCATTTCTTCGCTTCCTAAGCCTGCCATCTCATTGGTGATGAGAGCAAGCCTAGAGTACATTTCAGACTCCTTCACCTTCCTTCATCTTGAACTTGTCAAGTGACCTTGAAGAACATCTAGCTTTGATTCCTTCACGGACTCGGTACCTTCGTGCATTTCGACCAAAGTATCCCAAATCTCTTTTGCATTCTCAAGGCGGTGATCTTGTTGAACTCCTCGGGACACAAAGCATTGAAGAGAATGTCACAAGCTTGAGCATTGTTGTAACATCCCAACTCATCCGCGGTAACCGCGATCCGAACTTTCCTTCCTCGAAGAACTCACCTTGCAAGCCAACACAAATAATGCCCCATCTTGGCGGGGTTATGTCAAGAATATGCATTTTCATTTTTGCTTCCAACTAGCAAAATTTGAACCATCAAAGTAAGGACCTCTCTGAAATTACCCTCACTAGGCCATAACTCTCCTAGGTTGTGAAACCAAGCTTTGGAGTCAATGCAATGAAACCAATCCAATGGAGACCAAAGCTCGATACCACTTGTGGGATCGGAAGTATGTCTAGAGGGGGTGATTAGACTACTTGACAACAAAATTTAGCCTTTTGATTGGAGTAATTTTAGCAAGTTCACAATGATAACCAAGTCAAGTATCACCCTACATGCAATTCTAGAGTTGTGGCGCGGAAAGTAAATTGCTATAGTAAATGAGAGGTGGAGAAAGAGCAAGCATAATTTGGAACAGGAGATTTTTCTCGTGGTTCCGATAGGTGGTGCTATCGTCAATCCCGTTGATGGAGACTTCAACCCACGGAGGGTAGGCTGCGAGAGTCCACGGAGGCTCCACCCACGAAGGGTCCAAGAAGAAACCTTGTTATATCGGCCCAACGGAGGACTAGCCTTACTGGGGTAGATCTTCCCAAGTAAGGCGATCTCCTTGCCCTTACAAACTTCCTTGGTTCAACTCCACATCATGGAGGCTCCCAAGGACACCTAACCAATCTAGGAGGCACCACCCTCCAAAAGGTAATAGATGGTGTTGGTGATGATGAACTCCTTGCTCTTGTGCTTCAAATGATAATCTCCCCAACACTCAACTCTCCTCCTTGGTTTGGCTGTGGTGGAAGAAAGGATTGAGTGGAAAGCAACTTGGGAAGGCTAGAAATCAAGTTTCATATGGTGGGGTGGAAGCAACGATCTCAACACAAGGGTAGGTAGTTTTCTTCTCGAAAATGTAAGGTAGGAGTGGTAGTTCTTTCGATGGCTCTCTCCCGAATGAAGAGGGAGGTGGAGGTATTTATAGCCTCCACAAAATCCAAGTTACACACATTTGACCAATCTCGGTCGGGCCGAAGTTGACAACTCGGTGGGACCGAAAGTTCAAATCTTGTGAGCGTTGGGATTTTCGGTGGGACCGAAAATACAATCTCGGTTAGTCCGATTCTTCCAAAGTCTAGGGTTTGCCAATCTCGGTGGGACCGACTTTCTCATCTCGGTGACACCGATTTGATTGAAGGATTCTGAAGCTTGGAACACCAATTTGGTATAGAGAGTTTGGAATCGGAAAATCCAAAATCTTAGGGTTTGGGTATATGGTGAGGTGGTTCATCTCGGTGTGGTGAGTTTGGAATCGGTGGGACCGAGATTACTTATGGGTTTATGTTGGAATGAAAGATTGCGATAGTTTGAGATAAATCACTAAGCACTTAAGCCGGATCATCATCATAACCTCATCCCCTTTTAATAGTATTGGCTTTCCTATGGACTCAATGTGATCTTGGATCACTAAAACCAAAAATGGAGTCTTGAGCTTTTGCCAATGTTTTCCTTAGCATTTTGAGGGGTCCAATCATCGGTCATTGCCATACCCATATCCTTGAACTTTTTGAAATATTCTCAAGAAATGATTAGTTAATATATTTGTTATTAATTACCAAAACCACCAGGGATTAGTTGCACTTTCAAAACCCAAAGGACTTTTTGGGATAATCCGGCTCTCATAAACCTTCCCTCTGGGAGCTAAAAGGCAAACTCTCTAAGTTCGATCCGATTCCCAAAAAAGTCAAAGCCCCTCCGGGGCCGTGGAACCATATTGGAAGAATGGCTCAATGGGCCATGCAAAATTCATAACCGCCCGGATACTCAACCACATTTGGAGCCATGTTGGATACTCCCGGTTGGGTAGCAAAAAGCGGTGAGGATCTTCGGTAAATAAAAGCAAATAACGCCCGAAGGCAACAATGCTTATTGGTCTTGAGACTTTCCCCTCATATAAAAGCCCAAAGCGGCTTAGAAATCTGGTTGAAATTTGCCCGATGGCAAAAATAAATCCATGGAATAACTTTGCTATAACTTTTAGTGCCGTGATGAACCCCAATTCCAAACAGTCCGGGCCTGCCTCTTTGGTCCTTAAGAATGGTGGATGGTTTTTGGCTCCTAAAGTACTCCATGGACGGTGGGAAGTGGACTAAACTTGATCTATGAAAAACCTTTCGGCAAGATGGAAATTGATAAAATCCGCATTAGGACCAAACCGGGGAATCATCCCTAGTCGAGGGGCCCGGGGTGTGCGGGGAAAAAATCACACTTTCGATGTGGTATTGGCGGCAAAAATTCGTCGAAGAAATCACATTCCAAGTGGCTCCTTTTGGGGAATACGGGCCCTTTTAAGGGGGATGCATTCCGGCTTTCCAAAGCTATACCCCCATTTGTACATGAAGCTTAAAATGCGGGACCCAATGGAATCATCACTCTGGGGCGGTTGATCCGGGACCCGGCACTCCGTCTTGGAAAATGCCCGCAACACTAACTTTGGAAAAGCATTTCAAAGCCCTAGCGGTAGAAGAACCCTTTGTATTTGGCCCAACGGTTGGGCGAAGGACGGCGTGATTTGACAAAGCGACCCAAGTCACATCATTTAAACCCATGAACCCGAGATAGTCAAATTCGAGTCCATCCAATAGACCCCCGGAAACGGCTTCCATCGGGACCGGAGGCCCCCAATGGCCGCCACTATAGAATTCCTCTCTGGGAGTTGGGACATCTTGCTGGCATCCTTCAACTTTTGGGGTCCTGAGGTGGCCCGAACCACGGCCTCAACATAGTGAAAGGATACAAGCCGTCAAATAGACCAAAGGGCTTCTCGGCCTAAGCGACAAGCCATGGGAGAAAGCTAGCCAAGCTACTTGAGGCTGGATTCATCGGAGATATAAAGCTTTCCGGTTGGTGGCAAACTGGTAATGGTACCAAAGGGACAAATCCGGGCGCCTATGGTGGATTTCAAAGACCTCAACAAAGGCTTGCCCCAAGGATCCCTTCCTCCCTCCGCATCGACCAAATCCCGACACCACCCGCTGACCACGATTCACTATGTTTCCTCGGCGCCCAACTCGGATACCATCAAATAAAATGGCAATCGGCCAAGCCACGGCCTTCTCGCCATTGGCCCTTTGCTTCAACACTAGCCCTTGGGCCCAAAAATGCCAGGAAACCTATCAACGCATGATTTAAACATGGGAGAAAGCAATCGGCAAAACAATGGAGGCATATGGGGCCGATGTGGTCATAAAAACAAAACACGTCGAAACCCTAATAGATGACTTGAGGCTTATGTTCGATAACCTCCAAACATACGACATCAAGCTAAACCCCGGAAAAATGTGTTTTGGTAACCCTCACCGGGAAGTTGCCGGCTTCATTGTTTCCAATAGAGGAATTAAACCGTCCGGGCAAAAATCCGAGCTTCTGTCGCGGTTGGCTATCGAAGGACCTCAAGCATATCCGGAAACTATTTGGATGGGCTGCCTTAAACGCTTTATCTCCCGGTTGGGAAAAAGGCCTACCCTTTCCGCCTTCTTGGCCCGAACAATTTATTGGGGGATAAGAGCGGCCGGGCTGGAAAAATAAAGACCTTATTGGCGATAATCCGGTCTGATGGCACCAAATATTGGCGAACCTATGTTACTTAGCCATTGCGACACATCGGTTGTCGTCGGTTGCCTCGTCGAGCGAAAGCCCGAGCGGATACAAGTTCCGCTTCAAAATCCGGTATATTATGTGTCCCTTGTCCTTACACATGCAAATCATGATACCCACACTATCAAAAAGATAGCGTCCGCGATCTTCATGGCATCCGGGAAGCTTCGACACTAGTTTCAAGAATGTTGATTACGGTGGCCTCCGAAGTACCACTTTCAATGACATAATAAACCAAGCGATCTGGGGCGGATTGCTAAATGGGCCATCCCGAGCCCTTCCGTTCGACATAACATCCAAACCACGGCGTGCCATTAAAATTAAAGTATTGGCCGACTTCGTCCAAAATAGACGGCGAACTCCTAAAAAATGCGGCGTCTCAAGCCCGGATCATAGCCGGCGGCCCCAAAATGCTGGTGGGTTGGGGGGTGTAGTCCTGACTTCCCCCAGGGAACCCGGTCCAATACATACTCCAAATATTATACGAGAACTCCCCGCGGCGAATATGAGGCTCTGTTATATGGTCTTCGGATGGCGGTCTCTATGGGCATTCAATGCACAAGTTCAAACCTCACAATATCACAAATAGCGGAATTTTGATGCCAAGGATCCGAAAATGGTGGCCTCCGTAATGCCATCCTCAAAATGTTAGCTCGGTTTGAGGGGCTCGAATTCCACCATGTGGCTCGAAAAACAATCAAGCGGCCGATATCCTTGCCCGCTCGGTTCATAGCGACCCTGTCCCCTAACATATTCCTAGAAAAGCTATTCAAACCATCGTGGTATGGGAAGGAATCCGGCAACACTGGTGAATCGAATACAACCCCCGGATTTCGAACCATCGGAAATGTCGGAGGCTCGCCACGAAAATAACACCCCGGCCCACAAAATCATGGTTGTAATTCGCCTCGTGAACCGAGCCTTTCTTTGCCTACCTAAATAGGCAGGAGCTCCCGGCGGCCAAAATGAAACACGTTGCATTGTCTTGGGCGCTCCAAAACCCAAAGCCCATGAGGAGAAACTCTACAAGAAAAGTCTTGTTGGGTGCTCCAAAAGATGCATCTTCGAAGGGGCGACAACTCTTGGCTAAAATCCATGCGGTTCGGGGGCCCTTTTTGGGCTCGGGCACTTGTCGGCAAGGTCTTTATAGGTTTTATTGGCCGACAACCCGGCGGGCCCGGGACCTTGTCAACAACGTGTCGATTTGGCTTTTTGCCAAGAGCCTCATACCCCATATTGCTCTCCAAACAATCCCCATTACTTGGCCCTTCGATGCAGGGTTTGGATATAGTCGGACCCCTTAAAGGAGGAAGCCATAAGAAAAAAAATACTTATTGGTCATGGTGGACAAGTTCACCAAATGGATAAAGCCAAACCCGGTTAAAAGCGGCGAATCCGGACGGTAAGACTTCATCCGGGGGTTGTGCACCGTTCGGCGTCCTCACAGCATCAACGATAATGGCTCAAACTTCCACGCCGATAAGTGAAAACTTGTTTGACAACATGGGCATTAAGCTCGATTCGCCTCCGTCTACCATCCCCAAACAAGCGGTCGGTCGAGCGTTGGGCGGGTCTCATTATGGCGGCATCAAACCCGGACTAGTGCGGTCCTTGAATGGTTGGACATACTTGGTGAGGGCTTCGACTTCCGTACTCAGGGGGCTCCGGACCCCTGAATCGCACCACGGATACACAATTTTTATTGTATGGCCGACCAGAACTACCCGGACATAATACCGACTCACCTCGCGTGCGCTTATACAAAGAAGGAAGCCAAGTTAGATCGGAAGGAACAACTTAGATGCCACGGAGGAGGGGCCGACGTCGCCAAACCCGTTCCGCATTCTACGGGGGCTCGGGATATCAAAGCAGGTGCGGGCCAAAACTTATAATATTGGCGAACTTGTTCTCGCCTGGGAGAAGAAGAAGGACAAGATCAAACCCTAAGTGGGAGGGTCCCTTCATTTTGATAAAGTTCTCCTTTGGAGGTCGCGTACCCTGCGTAATGCATCCAGGCAGTGGGTGAACCCATGGAGCGGGCGGACCTGGGAGATTCTCGCCTAATGCGAACTTCGGGGTTGTCTCCTTACCCCTGCTCTTTTAATTATGCTCCCCCCTCTTTTTCTCCTTTCTCACCCTTTTCCCTTCTTCACACAAATATTCCAATCGTCCGGATGTTGGGATCCTCGGCCGCACTTATTTGTAAACCATACCGGGGGCTTCCTATCTGGAAGCTAAATATAATACTTTCTGGCTTCTTGCCCATCACATTCGTTCTTTTTTCATATGTGCCTTTTCTTCACCATTATATGCATCGATATGACTTAAGATGTGGCCATGATGGGTTCTGGCTCTTGTGTTTATGCCCTCGTTCCCGTTAATTGGCTGGGCATAAAGGGGCTTTACCTCTGTGATTATTCTTTGCGGTTCAGCGGATGGACCTTAGGCGGATGAAGCAGCTAGCATTCTTAAGGGAATATTGGTTCGGTGAACAAAAGTTGTTTCTTTAGTTTATTCAAGCGTGAATCTCTGAAGTTTTGTATCTTGCGTTTACGCTTTCGCGATCCGGACATTACATTGATGCATGCGTGCCCGAAAAGGAACCCCTAACGGAACTATTCTCCTGGAAGATGTTTCTTACTATCCATGTAATATAACATAACTAGTTGGGTACTTATGCATTCAAGCACTTATGACCCCTATGCGGTTTCCCGCATCTTCATAAGCGGAGTATTGGATACACCCAATTGGCCGGGATCCGGCGGGTAAAGGTCCCAATGACAAATGATTTTTAATCCGGCTAGGGACTACATATGTCCATTGAATTACATAGTCACTTGGTGAATATATTCTTCCTCTATACCATCAACGGGCTATCTAACCAATCTGTTGGGAATACTTTTGATTAAGGCTACCGATCATACACCAGACTCATGGGAATTTCTTGCCCATATGGCCCCTTTTCCGACGTATGGTTGGGTCAAACTTGGTGTGGCGTCTTCACCATCCAGGCTTCCTTGCACCTTGTCGGCGGTGACATCTTCCCTGTCGGAGCGCCCTTTGTTTCCTTGGGCATATCCACGAAGCCCCCCATGCCTTTTGGCAAGGAAGTGGATAGCCACAAGGCCGGGCAATACCTGCAACACACCAAGCTTCGCTAGTCGGTGAGAGGGTCTTCCGATAAATCACCGGGGTGGGCATCTCCTCTTGGGGCGGCCCGTCAACATACCTCGAATATAAACTCTTTCAATTCTTCCTCGCCCGAAATTTGTACTCCAATTCGTCTAGGCACTCACCATAAATCTTTGTGATGAAGCCTTACATTATCCTTTATGGAGTCCGCCCTTTGGTTAACATCTAATTGACGCTCCTGGGACATTTGGCATAATTGAAGATCGTTGAAGTCTGGACTAGGGGGTTCCGGACGGCGGACTATCAAATCGCCGGACTCCAAGACTATGAAGATACAAGATTGAAGACTCCGTCCCATTGGGATGGGACTTTCCTTGGCGTGGAAGGCAAGCTTGACAATCTGGGATATGTAGATCTCCTACCATTGTAACCGGCTCTGTGTAACCCTAGCCTCCTTAGGTGTCTATATAAACCCGGGAGGGCTTTAGTCCGTAGGACACAACATACATCACAACAATCATACCATAGCCTAGCTTTGGGTTTAGCCTCCGATCTCGTGGTAGATCCACTCTTGTTACCCATATCATCAATATTAATCAAGCGGGGCGTGGGTTTTACCTCCATCAAGAGGGCGAACACGGGTAAAACATCGTGTCCCTGACTCTTTACCATCTGCCCTGGAGCGCTGGTTGGGACCCCCTACCGAGATCCGCGGTTTTGACACCGACATTGGTGCTTTCATTGAAGTTCCTCGTGTCATCACCGATAGGGAAGGATCCTCCACCCGTCTTCAAGGAGGTATTTTTGCGAAGGGCCTTGGCGCCGGCCAAACTATCCGATTAGTAGTTTTCTTATGACCGCTTTGTCCGCCCTTTCCCGAAACAATGACCTTCCAAGTCATCAGAGCAATCCCGTCGGTCGGAATTGCCCGGGGTTTGGATCAAATAGAGCTCTCGTCTTCGGAATTCTTGGATCGCATCACATACAGGGAGTCGCTATGGACTACCAAATTGAATTAAAACCGATAAAGGCGGATCAACTCTCCCGGGTTACCCCAATGGTGGTAGAGGAACAATCGGCCTTTCCTCTTATTAAAAACTAGACATGTCCGGGCTCCCGAACCCCCCGCGGGATTTGGAGCGGACTCCATCGAACTGCGAACTTAAAGTCGGGGCATCAGGCCCGGACTCGTTGGATAACGTCCACAATCGAGCTTCAAAATTGGAAACTCCAGGCCTTTAAGCCCCAAGATGGGTAGGGATGGGTTTTATTCCACCCCCCCCGAACATATCGACCTATCTCCTAATCTGAAACCCAACTGAAAGCATTACATCACTCTTTGGGCTAGATTCCTCGGTTATGGGCGGGATAAAAAGGACTGCCGAGAGGGCATAATCTCAATCTTTTGCAATAATTGCGGACAAGGGAATATTAGCGCCAATGGCCGTCGTAAAATCACCGCTTCACCGATCGGCGTCCATAAATGCGAAAATCTTGTGCGATGGAAGTTTGGAAAACCGAAAACCGGTTTTGGGACAATCCGGCCCAAATACAACCTAGTCCGCAACAAAAAGGGTGCATTATACTCGAAGGATACAAAAACCAAAAACAAAAACCCCTTAGGGACCCGGGCCGTCTTTGGAGGGATGGCTCGGCCGGACCCCTGTAAGCTCCATAGTCAAGCGGTCCCAACACATAACCCGAGCATGTTGGATATTGCGGCGGTTGGCCAAAAGTGGCGGAGGCTTCTGGCCCCGGCCCTCCAACAATCCGATGCGGTATCAGGTCTTTAAGACCTTTGCATCAAATAATTCACCGAACAATCCAAGCCTGGCAAGTCTACCAAGTAGCAACAGCAAACCCATGGGTAACCTGACCATCACCTTCCAACGGAGGCCCGAACCTAAATTTGAACAGCCCGAGCACCGGTTTGCCGGTGCTTAGTCCCCTAGTGGGCGACTTTCCGGCACAAAAGGTCCTCATGGACCGGCGTGAATTAAACCTCATCTCGAAAACTCTTCAAAAAATGGAAATAAGGCGGAGCCGTATTGGCGGGAAGCAACCAACCGGAGGAATAATCCCTAGCCGAGCGCACCCGGAAAAATCACACTTTCGGTGGTGTTTTGGCCGGGCGACCTAGAATCGAAGAAGTCACGTTCCGTGGCCCGTTCAATAGAAATATCCGCTATCTTTGGGGCGAGGCGTTCACAATTTTTCAAGCCCCCCTATGGGTACATGAAGCTCAAAATGCCCGGGCAGGTGGAATAATCACTCTCGCTAGTGATCCGGACATACCTTTTCTTGGCCCCCTTGGAAAAAACCAAAAACCCGGCCCCGGGGCAAACTTAAAGCCAACCAAAAGGCACTAATTTCGAAAGGCCCCCTTTAAAGCCCGGGGCGGGGAAAGGGAAAATTCACCCGTCCTTTGCGGCTCCCCTTTCGAAATTTTGGGAATTAAGGGCCGAATTTGGGTGGGAAATACCCTTTGGGATTAAAGATTCCCAGGTCCAAACCAAAATCCCCTTCCAAAAATCAAAGGCGAAACGGAAATTAATTAAAATTTCCCCGGGTCCCACCAAAAGGGCGGGAACCCAACAAAAAGGCCCGGCCCCTTCCATTGGGGACAAATTGAAAACCCGGGAGGAAAGGCGGGCCGGGCTTGCGAAAAAATTCGGGCCCCGGGGAAAATTTGGGAAAACCAATTTTTTGCCTTTCCCGCAATCCCTTTCCGGGGACATTGCCCAAGGAAAAATTCTCCACCCTGGATTGGGGGCCCCAGAAAACAATAGGCCCCTTAAAACATTTTCCTAAAAGGAATTTCAAGGGCTTGTTCAAAAAAAAACAGGGGGGCTTCTTGAAAAAAACCCCGTTTCGGAACCCAAAAAAAAGGCCATTTAAAAAGGAGCACCCAAACCTAAGCGGAATTATGGTTATAAACACGGTTGGCAACAAATCAAGTTGGTAACCGAAACAAATTGGGTTAGCGAAAAGCCCAAAAGGGCCCAAAATTTCCCCTCCCTTCAAAAACCGGTGTACCCAACTATTTTGTGTTCCCCCGGCCCTTACTGGCACCATCAAAAAGATAAGCGCGCCGGGTTCATCATCCAACCGGACCATTACTTTCGGGGATGGGGTATGACCTAAAGCCAATTTCAAACATTTAAACCAACATGACATCGGGTGGGATTGCCAAAAAAACCCTTGAAACTCCTAACGATTTAACCTTACAACCTCGGGAAACTATAAATCAAAAAGTTTTGGCTTGGGAAACTTTGGGTTATTGAATGGAGGTTGAACCCCTAAATTAAGCTCTTCCAATTGGACATTCGCCCGGCTCCAAAAATTTGGCGGATGGGGAAATTTTCTCCGGCTTGGGGCCGTTCTCCCCAACGAAGGACACCAGTAATCGACCAAATAATGTAAACGGATCCAACCAATGGAGGCGAAATCTAGGCCCTTCACATGGGTTCCGGAGGCAAATTCCATGGGAAATTCTGTCGAGGGTTTGTTTGGGATTCAAAATTGAAATCCCAAATAAACGGAAGACCCTTTGCGCCCGGGATCCGGAAAAAAGGCCAAGGCAAAATCCGGTTAGCGCGCCAAAAAGCGGCCTTGGTTTAAGGAACCTTTGAATTCCTCACGTTGGCAGAAAACAAAACCCCAAAAAACCGTTTGTACCACGATTTTGGCAAAAGCCGTTTACCTTCCAAAAATCTTCTGGGGCAAGCTCCAAGCCACCTACTTTGGGGGAAATCCCAAGGAAATGACAAAAAAACAACCCGGGGGGCCAAAAGGGTTGGCCCTACCACATAAACCACCGCCTCCTGAAATAATAAAGTCCCCAATTTGGGTGAACCTTTTCCTATTTGGAAAGACGGGAACTTCCAAAAGAAACCCAAAATTGGCCCGCTGGCTTAAAAGTTGGCCTAAAGGGTCCGCCCGAGGGAAACTTTCAAAAAGAATAACCTTGAGGCCCTTCAATGGTTTCCGGAGGCCAAACCTCCAGGGGGCATTCAATTGAGTCTGTGAATTCAAACCGGCAATACCCAAAACGAACTTTCAAGGGACCCGGGAAAGGGAATCTGGTGCCAAAAATGGGCCTTTTAAGGCTTGAACCATTTCCGTCAAAACCCCAAACCAGCGGTCCTTGGACGGGCAAAATGGTTCCTAAATAATTTCCGGGCATTTAAACCCCGTTATTGGGGAAAACAAAATGAAAACCGAAACAAGGAAGGGTTCACCCGTACTAACAACTGGGCCAAAATAATAAAGGGTTTCCACCAATTCCTTATGGTAAAGGCCTTGAGGAGAATTTCGCCTGGAATCCTTCAAATGATCCCCAAGGGAAGGAAGCGAAACCCTTGGGAAATTCGGCGGGACAGGGGCCGCCTTGGAGGGGGCCCGTGGAAGGCCTTTCCGCATTTTATTGGCCGGCTGAAGGAATCAAAAGCGAAATGCGGGCCGACTTCTTTGGCAACAGCCTTGCCAGGCCCAAAAAAAACAAGGCTTCAAGCCCAAATGGGGGGCCCTTTAGGGAACCCAAAGCGACCGGCGGGGATAAATTACCAAATGGTGGGCCAACCGGTCAGGAAAGGCGGGCCGGTGAAGATTTTATCGGGGCTAAGGGTTCCGGTTCCCCCTCCCCGCAAAAAACTTGCGGGGCCTTTGTTTCCTTTCTTTTCTTAACCCCCTACTAAACCCTTGAAAGGGCCTACAGCAAATTGGTCTAATTGGCCATTAAACCCAGGGGTTTTCCGGAACCCAACTATAAGGCTTCATCCCAACTGGGAGCTTCCAACAACCTTTTACTTTACCATTTTATGGATCGGTATGACAAGTTTTGGCCGCGGGTTCATTCTTGCCCCCTCGGTTCCCATTGCGGGCGGGAAAGGGAGGCACCTTGCGATTGGGGGGACGGGCGTGACCTTCCGGGCCGGGTGAAGAAAAGCTGCACCCTTAAAGGGGAATATTTGTTGGGACCAAAAAAGGAAAGGTTTAAGCCCCAAAGGGAGGGTTTTATGCCGTGACCGGGGGCATCCTTTAAAGGGCAACCCTCGAGGAACCCATTGGAACCACCCCTGAAGATTTTCCCTAACCGGGTAATTCTCCCTGTTCAAATTTTATCTGCCTTCCCTTTGGTTTCCCTTTCCCTTTTTTAACCCCAAAAGGTTTGGAACCACACTCACTTAGGGTTCCCGAATTTAACAAAAGGGGTTTTGGAAAGCCAACTAAAGGCTTAGAACATTTCACCTTCCATTTCCAATACCATTAATCAAATTCTTGATTAATTTTCAACCCGGGTTAACGGCTTCCTAACCCTTCGTTCCCGTTGGGAAAAGGTAAAACCACCTCCTTGGTTTATTCCGGGTCCCTTCCCCCTTGAACCCCACCTTCCAAGGGAATATTGGTTTGGGACCGGTTTTTTCCCGTTTTACCTGGCCCCAAGTTTTGGCACCTGGCGGCAGGCAAATCCTTCCCAAAAAGGCCTTGCCGGCCTCCAAGGTTTCTTAACTCCCCAGGCCCTCTAGGGGGCCTTTGGCCATAAAGCACCCCCTCCCGGCCCGCAACTTGTTTTAACCCAATTTCGGACAACTCAAGGATCACCCTTCGAAAATTGGGCAACTCCTCCGGCAGGGACACTGGTATTTCCAATAAAACAAATTTTAATTGATTCCTCCCAATCCCTTTTAAAGGGTTCTTAACCTTCTATGTTGGGAAAATTTGTAAACCCTCCCTTTGGCCAACAAACTCCGGGGAAACCCTTCCCTTCCCCCTCCAAAGTTTGGGGTTTGGGATCAAGCCTTTTCCTTTCTGCGTCTTCCATTCCCAAGCCCCCCCCACCGAAACCTTCCGGGGCTTGCCCAGGGTTTCTTTTGCCTTCGGATCTTTCCGGCCAAAAATCATTAATTAGACTTCGCCGCGGCCTTTGGAGCTTATATTCACCAAACAAATGTGTTCGGGGGAGGGGCCCTGCGTTTACTCTGGGCGACAAATCCGGCCTCAAGTTGGGCCTTGCATTCTTGCAGCTCTGAGAACGTTGGGCATTCTTCTCGGTAAAACTGCGTTTCAAATGATCCTTTCGAGTTCATAACTACTTTAAGTCTCGGGGGCTACTAGTATATATAACCATTAAAATTCCCTTACCGGTATGTCTTTCAATCTTGCTCGTAGCTCTGGTAAAACCATCTTAAGCAGCAGTGCGGTCCCCGTGTTGGGCGTCTAGTGCCTCGGGGAAAAACGCTTCGAAATCTTGTCCGTGGCGCCTATGGTTCATGGCTCTCCACCCGGACTTGGTGGCGGACGATCGGTCGGCATCCTCCGTTGGAGGAGTATCCCAGCGCCCTTGCCTCCCCCTCGACCCGGTGGGGACTGGCGGTATAGGCGGGATTGGCAACCTCTATGCCCGCAGTCCGTGGGGCTTTCTCCTATAAGGATCCCTCGGGGCCCTAGGGCGGCTCAGAATATTTAAATATGAGCTATACCTTTGGCGACCTCTCGGTCCTTGGCCTCCTTTTTGTGGCCGGTGGGAGGCCTTTGTTGGTCGGCCCCCTTGGCTCGCTTCCCGCCTTGAAGGTGCTTCTGTAAAAAAATCGTTCGCCAAAAGGTCGAAATGGGCAAGGAAGAGATAATGGTGTCAAGAACCTCGGTCACAATCACAAGGAAGCGGGACATAATCCGGGGTAGTCGCCCGTAATGGCGACAAAGCATTTCCATCTTGAGCTGGTGGAACACCAAATCGATCAGCTCCACCTTGATATCCGGATCCTCTTCGGAGACCGGATCTTGGGATCTTCTGGATCGTCGGGTTGTGGGCGGACTTATCATTCCTCCACAATCCGGCCGATTCTGCGCCAAAGACATAGTGTAAAAGCTTAAACTCTAAAAGCAGGTTGAGCCCTTAAAAGTGTTAACACCCAAGAGGGTTGTTCATGGAAAAACCCATTGGAGGTTCGTTGGAAAGTCCTCCTTTTCCCCCTTATACAGGCCGGACGGGATTGCACGGTCCTCGGTGGAATCCGGTCCTTTGCGGCCGTGGCGGGGGTCGTCCTCCCGTTGAAATCCCATGGGGTGGCCCATGTATTGCGTGCTATACTCCGCATGATGCATATTGCCATGATTCGATCATGGTCAATCCGAAATGGGCTAATAATCTTATTGACCCATCGGGTAATGGGCCTCTTGTCTTCCTCCAATTGGGGACTCGGGCCGCCAACTAAAGCGTTCTTGAGGGGGCATTGAACTCCGGGGAAGGCTAACCGGATTGGGTCAGCGGGGCGTCTTCTATAAAAACCATTAGAAGGCCGGTCTTGGGCGCCTTCAAAGGGCCGGATGGATATCCGGTCCCCGCCATACTTGGCCGCCGCCCATTGATATATAGATCCCTCGGAAGGGGGTATGAAAGGCGAAAAAACCTCTTCCACGGTTGCAAAATGGGGCTCGATGCCAGGAACAGCTCCAAAAGCTACATAACCCGCGACATGCAGGGCAGGCGGGTGTGAGGTGATGGAGGAGTCAAGTAGAACTCCAGGGCAGCGGAGGAATGGATGTATAGAAATCCGAGGTCCCCTTATTAGATGGGGACAAAGCATACCGCTCCCCTTTGTTGGGACTTGGGGTAGCCTCCCACTTCCCACCTTGGTAGGTGGCCAGGGCTCGAGCAGGGACCATGAAGGCCGAAAGGTATCCCCTTGGGCTTCACTAGCTCGTTGTGTCTGGAGCATCTCCTCAATTCTCTGGGGGGTGGGAGGCGAGAAGAAAGGCGCCCGGCGGTCCATGGTGGAATGGGTTGTTGGGTCAAAAGCGCTCCGATGAGTATTTGCGGAAGGAAGATGGTGTGATTTGGATCTGGATTTTTGCCTCTTTTGTGGCGGATGACTTGGCGACTAGGGGTGAAAAAAGCGCCCTAGCTTTTGCATTCGTGCGACCGTGGAGAAGACCATTATTGGCGTAGAAGCCAAGCACAACATTTATGAGGAATCCAACCTTGTTCGGCGTCGTGGAACTTGAAAGGAGAACCGCCTTGAACCGAAGACTATATCTGGCGGACTTATCGTCATTGAAGCCTGGTTAAGGGGCCGAGGAGTCTTGGACTAGGGGGTATCCGGATAGCGGACTATCATCGTCCGTCCGGACTCCAAGACTACGAAGATACAAGATTGAAGACTACATCCCGTGTCGGATGGAACTTTCCTTGGCGTGGAAGGCAAGCGACAATCGGATATGTAGATCTCCTACCATTGTAACCAACTCTGTGTAACCCTAGCCTCCTCCGATGTCTATATAAAGGAGGGCTTTAGTCCGTGGGACACAACATACATCACAACAATCATACCATAGGCTAGCTTTGGGTTTAGCCTCCTTGATCTTTGGTAGATCCACTCTTGTACTACCCATATCATCAATATTAATCAAGCGGGGCGTGGGGTTTTACCTCCATCAAGAGGGCGAACACAGGGTAAAACATCGTGTCCTGACTCCTATTACCATCCGCCTAGATGCCAGTTCGGGACCCCCCCGAGATCCGCGGTTTGACACCGACAATCGTTCTTCTCTCACCTAACTGCGTAAAACCGCTTCGCCACTTTTAGCTGCCTTTGGAGATGTGACTCGCTATCTTTCATGATCTCGGATTCTCCCCAGGATTGTCTGCGAGATCTTTTTTGGACTTATCAAACAGCCAATTACTAAGGGTACATTTCCATAAAATTTCGTTATTAAAAGGGAATGTTACCGAGGGGTTCAGGATTCCTCTAGTTTGGCAACCTTGACCCTCAAGCGGGTCTTGCACTCCTCGGCTCTTGAGACAATTGGGTATTCTTCTCTACAAGGACACTTGGATAAAATGATCCTTAAATCAGTTGTTCCAATCGTTTCAAGTCTCGGGGCTACCGCTATACATGCTTATCAAATTTCCTTAAGTATATCTTTTGCATCTTTGATGCATCATGGGAGAGTCCGCCTTGGGGCCCAAATATATCGTCTCGAATTGAAAGCATTAAATGCCTCTTGGAAGAATGCTATTCAATATGGCTGTCGGCCGGTGATTCATGGCACTCTCCCTTGAATTCATGGCGGAAAGGCATATCCGCATCCTCTGCTTGGGGCTTCGGTGTCGGCCCCCGCCGGCCTCCTCTCTCGAGGCCAGCTCTGGAATCCGGTGGTGGGCGTGATCGGAGGATCTTGGATATAGTCAGGAGACTCCTCTTCTGCCCGGAACACGAAGGGGCTGTTACATTTGAAACACAATAATCCCGAGCAGGTTTTTCCATACCTCTTGCGGTGTTTTGACCCTAACCGCCTTCCTCTTAAGCTTGCGGACCGGGCCCTGCCGGCCAGGCCCCGGGGGCTCGGCCACCCTCCGATGATCGTCTCTATAAAAATCGATATTTTCCGCATAAGGCATGATATCGAAAAGGAATCCTCTCGGAGGATAAGGTTTCGACCTTGCTTACCGCGATCCGGTAGCATCCGGGATAATCTGCGGTAATAGCCACAAAAGGCGCCATCATGGCAACGATAAAATGTCCGTTCCAAAGCTCCATAGTAATATTCGGATCTTCTTGAGTCTGGATCGAAGGCCCTTCCGAGTCCTCGGCTGTCGGGAGGGCTGTTGAATCCTTCCATGGCCCTCCTCGGTTCCTACTTGGAAATATCGAGGTAAATAATCATGATGAAGGATGCTAGAATAAATGGAGGCGGGGAAAAAGTGGCGACTTACCCAGCTCGGGGGTTGTACATGGAGAATCCATCCAGCGGTTTAATATGAAGAATTCTTCTTCTTCCCTTTGGCCAATCGGACGATATTATCGCTAGAAGCGTTGGCGGGTCAGGACCTTCCGACCACAGCGGGTGGCATCATCTTCCCGTTGTAGTGCCACATGGGCTTCCCGGTATTGAGGCGGCTCCCCCATTATGCATATTGCTATGACCTCGACTATTGTTAGCCGATTTGGCGAATCTTTATCCTGCTCATTAGGAAGTGTACTTCTCGGTATCCTCCTCTTGGGGCCGAGGCGCCAACCGGTGTACCAAGGCGGAGCATTATTGAACAGGAGGCCCATCGGACTAGATCCGGAAGAACATCATCAACATAAAACCAATCCGGGGCGGTTTGCGGATGCCGTCTTTGGAGTCGGACAGGTATCCGGTCTCGGCAGCGCCATATTCGGCTCGCCCACTTGACATATGGATTCCCCGGTTGCGAGGGGGCGAACAACTTCTTCCATAACCAAGTGAGCCTCACAGCCGGGGAATAATTCACAAAGGCGGCGTATCTGTGATGTGCGATCGGGGCGGTGAAATCGTCTGGTTGGAGGCCGTAGAACTCGGGGGCTCCAAGAAGAATGGGTGGATTAAACCGGCGCCTCTTAGCGGAATCAGAGATGAAATATTGCCCCGGGGATGGATTAGGAGATCTCTCCGCTTGCTCCCGCCATTATAGGTGGCTAGTCCAACTCGGGCCGGGGACCATGAGCGCCCGGTGGAAGAAACCCTTGGGGCAACTCAATCAAGCGGCTTTAAGGCGAACACTCTTCCCATTGACCTAGCTTGGGCGAAGAAGCGAGAAGAAAGAGCTGCGGCGACCGGCCATGTTGGATGGTTTTTTCCGGAACGCTTTGTTGGATGCTTGCTCAAGGGAAGAAGGTGGGCTTTGGATCTGAGGATCCCCGACCCTTCAAATAGATGGTTTGCCTGCAGGGCCGGGGTGGCAAATGCAAAAATGCCCTGGCTCCTTGTATTCGCTCGACACATGGAGATGGCCATTATTGAAACCTGAAGCGAAGGTACAACATTGATGGGAAGCGGAAACTGTTCATTACAGAGGAACTTTGGAATATTAGGAGATGGAACCGCCTTGCAATCTTTGAAGACAAAGCGTGTCGGGACTCATCGTCATTGAAGCCTGGTTAACTTTGAAGGAGTCTGGATTAGGGGGTATCCGTCAAACGGGACTATATACTTTGGCGGACTGTTGGGGCGTGAAGGTATAAGACTCAAGACTTGTCCCGTGTGGGATGGGACTCTCCTTGGCGTGGAAGACAAACGGTGATCTGGATATTAGATTTCCTTCTTTGTAACCGACTCTGTGTAAACCCTAGCCCCTCCGGTGTCTATATAAACCGGAGGGTTGGTCCGTTATAGGGCGATTATAAATCACAATCATCATAGGCTAGCTTCTGGGGTTTAGCCTCCACGATCTCGTGGTAGATCAACACTTGTAATACTCATATCATCAAGATCAATCAAGTAGGAAGTAGGGTTTACCTCCATCGAGGGGCCGAACACAGGGTAAAACATTGTGTCCCTTGCCTCTGTTACCATTAGCCTTAGATGAATAGATCGGGACCCCCTACCGAGATCCGCCGGTTTGAGACCAAGGGAACCCGGGAAGGTTAAAAGGGCGGCCGGACATCGTGGGAAGGGGTGGGGCCCTCCGCCTCGATCTAGGCAGAAAGGCGTGGGGGGATCGAGGAAGTGGGGGTGGCGCTAGGGTTAGTGGGGAGTGGGGTTTAAGGGGAGGGAGAGATGGGTCGGTCGGTGGCTGGCGGCAGTCAGTGAGCCAAGGCCAGGAAACCTTTTCCTTCCTTTTTTTGATTTCCCTACTCTTTTTGTTTTATTTACTTTTGCCTTTTCTTTTTTACTCATTTAAATTTGAAATCGGAACCGACTTTGAATCAACGCGAACTTAACCATAGTAAATTCGATGACATGGCACCATTAGCAGGGGCTTACTGTAGCATAATTATCCGGGCGTTACAAATTTCCCCCACTACAAGAAATCTCATCCTGAGATTTAGGATGTAGAAGAAGCAGTTTGGGATATTCATCCTGCGGCGATCCTCGCGTTCCCAAGTGGCTTCATCTTTAGAGTGATCGCCACCACCTTGAGAAATTGATCACCTTCGGCGTGTGTGGCGTTCATCTTGGTCAGAATGTGGTGGATGCTCTTTATGGGAGAGGTCTTGTTGCAACTTCGAGCACTTCATGATCCTTGCCGGATTGGATCCTTGAAGCGTGGCGGAGTTGTGAGACATGGAACACATCGTGAACACGGAAAGGTTTTGGGTTCCAAGCTGGTATGCCACTTTTCCACCTTTGTCGAGAATAGTGAAAGGACCAATATAGCGAAAGCTAGGTTGCCCTTGATCCGAAAGGTGTGCACCCTTCATTGGTGTGACTCAAAGATAATCCTTTTGCGGGTTGATAGACCATGTCTTTGTGATAGCGGTCATCTTGACTTGATGTGATTGAGCGTCTTGAGATTCTAGCGAATGGCGCGACTTGTTCTTCAGCGTCTTTGGATAATATCTGGACCGAAGTGTGGGCGTTCCCGGTTTGATCGGTTTAGGGGTTACTTTCATCCATATAAAACTTTGAAGGGGCCATCTTTAGACTAGCTTGATAGCTATTGTTGTAGGAGAACTCAGCATCGGGGAGATTCCTCCCATTTCTTGCGAAGGAAATAACACAAGCTTGAAGCATGTCTTTGAGAACTTGATTGGGCGTTTAACTTGTCCCGAGGCGGGGGTGGCGGTGCTTAATGCAGATGAGTTCCCATAGCTTCTTGAAACTTGCCGAAATCTTGAAGTGAATAAGTTGCCCGCGATGAGGTTGATTACGGTGGAATACCATGGGTGAAACAATCCTGGACATATAGAGTGTTGTCGGTGACTAGCGGTGATGGTTTCTTTGGGACCAAAAATGTGCAACTTTAGAAAGCGGTCGATGATGACAAGAATAGCATAATTACCATTCTGCGATTTGGGAAAACCGGTGACAAAGTCCATTTCAACATGGTCCATTTCCATTCGAGGAATAGAGGTAGGTTCGCGAGTTCAGCGGGCCTTTGATGTTCTACTTTGATCTGACCCAAAGCGTCACATTCAGCAACATAGTGAGCAATGTCTTGCTTCATGTTTGACCACCACAATCTCGCGAATGTCTTGGTACATCTTGGTGCTACGGGATGAATAGACAAAAGGCGTATCATGAGCCTCTTTCATAACTTCTGAATCATATCCGGGTTGTCTTTTGAAGGAATCACTAAGCGACCTTTAAAGAAAAAGGTGTCATCATCTTCAAAAGTGAAGAATGAGGCCTTCCTTTCTGAGTGGCGCTTAATCTTCTCAACTTGAGAGTCATACTTGGATCTCTTGATGCTCTCCACAAGATCGGCTCAACAACCGGGGTGAGGAACCACAGGGAACAAACAGGTTCATCTTGCGAAACTCCTTAGGAGGGAAGGCAGGAGGAGGAACAATCGGAGGTTACTTTAGAATTCTTCAACAAGCGAGGATGAACTGCGAACTTAGAGATGGTTGCAATAGGACTTGCGGCTCAAAGCATCACCATTACATTAGCCTTGCGGGGTATAGGAAATACCAAAATCAAAATGCCTGCGGTCTCCATCCATCTCTCTTGGGAGGTTCAAATCGGGCTGAATGGCAGTTACTTCAAACTTTGGTGGTCGGTGAAGATCTCAAATGATTACCAAGAAGGTAATCTCGCCACTATTTGATGCATGTTATGACGGCAAGCTCGAGGTCATGGGCGGGTAGTTTCTTCGTGAGGCGCCAATTGTTGAGAGGCATAAGCAATCACTCTGCGCTCTTGCATTAGGACACCGCCTAATCCTTGGCGTGAAGCGTCACGATAAATAACGAAGTCCTTATTAGTATCAAGTGGAGCAAGCACTAGGGCAAAAATCAGCTTGTCTTTGAGTGCTGGAAACTTTCCGGCACTTTTACATCAATCAAACTTGATGACTTTGTGCAGCGAACCCGGTTAGGGGCTTGGCGATCTTGGAGAAGTTCTTGACAAATCGGCGGCAATGGAAGGCGAGTCGAAAACCCGACTTGCTTGACATTTTGGAGGTCAATCGAGAATACTTTGAACTTCGCTCGGGGTTGGGCAATACCATCCTTGGAGATGACATGCCCAAGATAGGTCACTTGGGTGGCAATTCACATTAGAATACTTAGCATATAGGATGTTCTCAAAGCTTTTCGGAACAAATCGAAGGTGTTCAACATGTTCTTCTCTGTTCTTGGGGTATACAAGGATATCATCCGGATAAACCAGCCGAACTTGTCAAGGTATTCCATGAATATATAGTTCATCGGAAAAGAATGTATTTGGAGCATTGGTCAAGCCGAAGGACATGATGGTGTACTCATATGAACCATCCGAGTAACAAAAGGCGGTCTTGGGAATATCCTCTTCACGAACCCGAATCTGTTGGTAACCCAACCTCAAATCAAGTTTAGAAAGCGAGGAACCAACAAGTTGGTCATATAGATCGTTGATTTTGGGAAGTGGATACTTGTTCTAAATTGTTGCCTGGTTGATAGGTGGGTAATCTTGACCAAGCGATTAGTTCCATCCTTCTTCTTGACAAAAGAAGGTGCTCTAGCGAAGGAACTTGGGCGAATAAAACCCGACAAAGTGAAGTGTCAATTTCCTTCTAAGCTCAAGGAGTTCATGAGGTAGCATCTTGTAGGGTTCGGCAATAGGAGTAGTGCCGGTTTCAAGTCTATAGCGAATTCAACAGCTCTAGCGAGGGGTATTCTGGAAGTTCTTACGGAAAGATATCTTTGAAATCACGAACAAGCTGGAATGTTCTCTATTCCCTCAAAGGTGAAGCATTCAATGCATTCAAAACATATATCGGTTCTCCATCTAAGCTGTTTGGGCTTGAGTATTGGAATGTCGGCGGAAGGGTGTGTAAGTTGGACTTTCTTAGCCCACGGTCGATCAAAGCATTATGGGTTGTCAACCAATCCATACCAAGAATGATGTCTATGTTGGAAGGCAGAAATTGAGAGAAGCGGAAAAATAAGACCTCCAATCTCAATTTGGTTGCGAGGGCTTACCATTGAGGTTTCCACTTGGATCCGGGATTGAACCATTAGAGGGTGAGTAATTTTTCGGTATAACTCATGTGGGAGAAAATTGTTGGGACACAAAAGCTTGTGAATCTGAATCAAAGAGGGGGGTGGTATTGAATTAACGAGAGAGTTCCCAGCATGATAGTCGGTTCCTCTGAGCCTTTTCGGCATCGACATGATTGGCATGGCCAAGTACAACAATAAGCGGTATGATATTAGGGTTTTACTGGCGGTTTCCAACTCTTCTTATAGTCGACAAGAAGACATGGTGCATCTTGATTCGACCCTGGTAATGTCGAGGGTAAGGTGCCTGGCTGTCCACCCTAAATCTTTAGTTGTCTCGGCGGCAAAAGGCGGGCGAGGTGCCCATAAAACGACCTTGGTGTTGGAGCGGTCGGTGATGAACATTTTGGGATCCGGACTCGGCGTTTAGCAGGCTGACTCGAGGATGAGCCAACATCTTAGTATCTTGGCGACTCACGGTACTTTCGGTAAGACTAGCAAATTCGAAATGGAAATCTGGAATCAGAGCACCGGCATCCTTTTATGGGGCCCGGACCTTAGGAATTTTCTTTTGTATTCGAAAGGCTAACTAAAATTCAAGAATTTCCTTTGATTTCTCCACGGCATTTCCCTTGGGTTTGGCTTTCCACCCAATTGAGGGGTTGTCCCCAAAGGGAATTAAAAAGGTGGCTAATTTGGGGGGCAATATTGGGCTTTCCCACCAAACCCAAGGGAATGTCCCGAAAGGGCCAAATTGTCTCCATTAAGGGAATTTTGGCGAAGGTTGGGCGAGAAAATGGATGGGTTAATCGCCAAAATCTTGCGGTGTTATTGGGGCAAGCTGTTGATGAACATTCGGTTTGGAAACAAAGACATCTCCGGTCATAAATTGGCGATTCAGCTCAAACTCTCATCATTGCGGTGACATAGGGTGGAGGTGGAGGATCATCGGCCATCTGCTAAAAACATCGAGGAAGCAATTTAACGAGGGTGGAGCACGTGTTGGAGTCATTCATGTTGTCGAACAATGAGCAAAGGTGCGTATCTATAAAAAGTAGTCATTAAAGACATACGGATACATATCTGAGCCAATTACCGTTGATAGTATGAGTTAGGACAAGGGATCATCCTAGACATACTAAGCGGCACACATGCATGCGATGGAAGGATACAACAACGAGACATAGCAAAGGCTACATCATCATCGGAGAAAACCACTAGAGCAAGGACTCTTGAGGGGGAGGCGGTGCCCTCGATAAAAGGATCCTGCGCCCGTAAACAATGTGAAGCGGATCCGGCTCCCAATTCAAGAAAGGCATAATACAAATTTTTGGGTGGATGTGATCACAAGAACCTAGGGTAGAGTTAGCAAAACCGTTTAACCCGAATAGAAGAGATATTAGAGTCCCAAAGTAAAGGTGGAGGTAAAAGATCTTAATACCACCCAATGGTGATGTGGGCCGTAAGCCACACAACCATGTTAGTAAAATAGTTTTCAAACACTAGACTCAACTTCATCCAAGGAGTTGGAAAGGGGGTTCTGAGGCGTCGGCTCGATACCAACTTTGGGCCCTGATTCAATCATACACTAATCATACTGCATAAATGTTGCGATCAAGATCGAGGACTCACGGGAAGATATCACAACACAACTCTAGACACAAATAAAATAATACAAGCTTTATATAAAAGTCGGGGGCCTCGGGGCTCGAATACATAAGCTCGATACACAAGAGTCAGCGGAAGCAACAATATCTCTGTCGGACATAGGTTAAACAAGGGTGCCTTAAGAAGGCAAACACAAAAGCAAGGATGATCGAAAAGGCAAGGCCTCCTGCACAGGACCTCCTAACTACTCCTAGTCATCCGGTCTCACGTAGTAGTATCCGTCGGCGGTGCCATCGCTCGAGGGATCCACCATCGATTACCAACCGGAAAAAGAAAGAAAGAAGGGGAGGGTAGCAAAGCAGCGGTAGTACTCATCAAACTACTCATAAACATCAAATCTATACTAAGCATGCATTGGTATCAAAGGAAGGTATGTATCGTGGTGGATGCAGAATGCGAGAATAAGGGAGGCCTAGCCTATCAAAGACTAGCATCTTCAAGCAGCTCAGACCATCTTGCGGCATCGAGAAGAGTAAAAATAGCAGTTTTATAATTAACAAACATGTTGTATAGACAAGCCCGGAGATTCTTCCATGACTCCATGGAGAAAGCAATCCGGACCACATATCCATCACATATCTCAAGTATTTATTTCTAGTTATATAAGATTAGGATAAGAAGCGTCCGTTGCCGTGGAATCGACTATTGAATAGATAATCTTCCTGCGGTTGCACCACATTTTCTAACACGCGTTTCTCGGCACGACACACTTTTACGGGTTGATGCCCGGCCTTAAATCCAAGTCGTAGCCCTACCTAGGCTCGCGGAGAGGTCACCCGGTTCATCCTAAGCACTCCAGTGCGGGCCCATCGCCCGTTGCACTCGGGTTGTTGTGTCTTTGGATACCGGCACCGCCTCGGATGGCCACCACGATCCGTCGTGCCACAATTTGCGGGCGTCGACAAAGCCGGTGATACCACGTCGAGGCCCATAACTATTCTCCGTGGTGGTTAGTGCGTAAAAGCGAGGCCGCGAGAACAAATACCCAAACCATTAGTGCATTGGGGGCTCGCGGAGGCGGCGAGACTCACGATAATGTGACCCCGTCACCCCATCTCGTGGACTTCACGGCAAGGGCCCGGAATGCCCGGCCATGCCTTGGAAAACTTCCGGGTGCCTCTGAGGCCCTTGACTTTCACATCAATGGGGTACCCCCATGGCCTACCCAACTTCAACAATGGTCTCAAGTAAAGTCAAGGTAACCGTGTGTCCAAACAACAAGGGAAAAACTGGCGAATTACCCTTGATGAATTCCACTCGATGTAATCATCAAGGTGAGCGTAAGAAGGAACCACCCTCGGGTTCACACTTGAGGGTTGCAAGAGTCATATCGGGAGTGGTCAGGAGAATCACCCTCGATGACCACGACCGAATAACTCCTGAGTTATCATCGAGTGCGTTACGAGTATCACCCTCGGCACTTTGAATAACTATGGAGAGTCATACAACTAAGGGGGTGAACTAATGTGAGGTGTGGGGCTCTGTTCATTGATCACGTTGATCGAGTAAATCGATGATGAAGCGAAGCTGACAAGGACAAGGTGGGGGTCGCGATGGATCACTAACCAACCTATACTAAGCGGTTTAGGATAAGTAGGTAAGGTACAATAGCGGGTTACAAAAGTAGCTATGCATCAAAATAGGAGCAATCAATTACGGTAGCAAAATCTAATGCAAGCATGAGAGAATGGAATGGGTGATATCGGGATGATCAAGGGGGCTTTCCTAAAGCTCATTTGGAAGGAAGAAGGGTCAATTCCGACATAGTCGATCATAGTGGCATCAATTGCGGTCTCGGGGTCTCCGGGAGAACGGGGAAAAACAGTAAATACGCAAACATATGCATAACAAGACAATAACCGGTGCTAGAGGTGTTCTAAGCGCCGTTAAGCGATCTTGGGAAGGGAAAAACATCGGGAAAGTTTTGCTGTTAGGACGTCTGTCGAACAGATGAACCGGAGGAAAGGTTGCATAATTGCTATGCTGGGGCGTGTGGCGGATGAGCGGATGGCATAGTCGGTTCATCTCGTCGTTGAGCAACTTTCATGTATAAAACTTTTCATCCAATCTACGGTTATTATCTATGATTTTCAAAGTTTAAACAATATTCTAAATTTAACAGATTTAATTAAAAAGCGAGTTATGACATCATCATGATATCAGCATGATGTCGCAATAAATGCCGTTGACTAGGTCGGAGGCGTGGGTCGGTTGTCATAGGCGGAGTTAACTAACATGTTTTAATTAACTAAATAGGTAATTAGAGTTAACTAAACAAAATTAACTAAGTTAATTAATTAATTAGTTAACTAATTTTATTAATAATTTTTTATTGTTATATATATAGAACACACACACACATTGGACATGGGCGTGGGTCCCCATTGGACAATGGCAGAAACCCTTGGGCCGTTCACCGGTCTTGGGGCTTGTGGGCGTTTCCTTTCGAACCCTTCGGGCGTGTGTTGCATCAAGGCGGCCGCCGGGCGTGTGGACACGGCCGGCTCGCCCGGCGGCCGGACCGACGGAGGCGGCAGGCGGCAACCGCGTGCATGGCACCAGGCGGGAAGGGGCGGGCGTGCTATAAAGGGCGAGCCGGGAGGATGGCGGGGTTTCGGTGGCCAAGGGCGGGCGGAAGGGCGGCCGATGGCGAATCTGATCCGGCTGGGTAGCAAATGCGGGGGGCAAGACGGAACGAACCCGGGTCGCCAGGAGGCGAACAGGCGAAGAGGGCCAGCGATGTCATTCGGGACCAAGGAGAAAGGGGCTCACGCCAACCCGTGGGGCGTGGCAGCGAGTTCGAGGCTCGGGGTGGTGGCGATAAGGGGGGGTGGGACTCGGCGATCGGTGATGGGTCTTTTGGGGGGGAAAGGTGTGGGGGGGTCGTGTGAAGGGTTGGGGCCCCCTGATCCAGACGGGGGAAGGGAGGGCGTGGGGGGATGGGGGAAGTGGGGTGGGCGCTAGGGTTAGTGGGCGTGGGGGTTAAGGGGAGGAGATGGGCTGTCATTGGCCTAGTGGCTTGTCGGGGCGGGGCTCGATGGGAAACCTTTTCCTTCATTTTTTCATTTGGCTGCTCTTTTATTTTATTTAGTTTTGCCTTTTCTTTTTTACTCATTTAAATTTCAAATCGGAAACTTTGAATCATTGAACAACCATAGTAAATTTGATGACATGGCACCATTCGGGTCTTCTTGTAGCATAATTATCCGGGCATTACATCGAGGTCACCAATCTTGACACAAAAGCCAAGGAGGTGGCCTTTCGCGTTGATGGAGTCGACAAGCACAACATGTCAGGAGAGGAAGGCTTGGTTCCGAAGCGAAGGAGATGTTCGACCGGCGGCTGAACTAGGTGAGACCTCGGCCGTGATGGCGGTCCATTTGAAGATTGGTTGCTATGCGGCCGTGGCTTTACGGATGACAAAACTAGTCCATTTTGAAGGTTGGCTCTGTCGGTGGCTTTGTTCGGCATGAAACATTCCTTTTGAAGGCTGGCTCTGTGCCATCCGGCCCGTTGCCGTCATGGGCTTAGGCGCCCGACCGGCGTGATGAACTAGTGTGAACTGCGGCGGCGGCTTATCTAAATCCTTGGTTTCTCAAGTTTGCATGCAGGGGACAAAATGTGGCTGAAGATCGGCGCGCGTTGGGTGCCGCCATAAACCAAATTCAGGCGGACCGCCCCATTTCCATCCTAAATGGTCAAAATGTGGACAAAAGCAGACGTCCGTTTGGGGTCGAACGTTGGAGTTATCGGGATCGTTGTAAAACTTGCCAAGAGATCGGAGACCAGGCGTGGCGGAGCAAATCTATTGGATGGGCCTTGATCGTTGCCCGATGGGAAGTTGCAAATAGTGGCGAAAACTATAGCAACCTTGTTGATGAATGAGGGCATCTTGAGACTTACGTAAATTTGATCCTACATCCATCCACGGAACGGATCGGGGTGGCCATCAAGCTGCCCGCACAATGTTTTCATTAAAATTCAGACTTAATTTACATAAAATATCGATATTTCAACCATTTAACTAAAATAGGGAAAAAAAACTAAACCCTATACCGGACAATCATCATCCTCGTGTGGCCGTGGTGCCGCCGCAGCCGTTTTGTCCCTCCGATTGGGAAGGGCACCGATGAGCCCTAGGGTGTTGTCCGGTTGGCTGCCGATCGCTCCGGAACCTTGCGAAACCTGGCGGCCTTGACCTGCGGCTCTGGCGTGCGATCGCTAAGTGACCCTCCTCACTTTGTCAAAGGCGGCGGCGGCATTGGGCGATCATCTCCATGGTGGTGATGGGCGGGCGATGGTCCCGGCGCCAACGTTTGGGTTGTTGTGGACCCAATCCTCCGCCGATGAGTCTTGGCGAACACGGGGCGTCGGGTAGCATTGAGGCGGTCGTCGGCGCCTGGCGTGAAGGCGCTCCTCCTTGAAGCCGATCCTCGAGCCGGGACCACCAACCGCCGCTCGAGGTAGTGGAGAAATGGGCTGCGCCTTCATGATCGCGGGGGCGGCGGTTCCGCCGCGATGGCGAGCAGGCCCGGCGATGTCCGGATACCAGCGTTGGGATCGATGTAGGCTCGTCCTTGACCCGCATCCGATCCTTCGTGATGTCCCTCCGGACCCGCCCGCGATTTGCGGCTCCGGGGGTCCTCCAGACCCAGGAATTGGGGCCGACCCTGCTATGTCTTGAGCTTCGTTGGTTTTCCTTGAAGAGAATGGGTGATGCAACAATAGTAGCGTAAGTATTTCCCTCAGTTTTTGAGAACCAAGGTATCAATCCGGTGGGAGGCTCCTCAAAAGTCCCGCACCTACACAAACAAACAAAGAACTACCAAACCAACGCAAATAAAGGGTTGTCAATCCCTTCCCGACTACTTGCAGTGAGATCGATAGAGATAATATGATAAGATAAATATATTTTGGTATTTTATAATATAGATTGGAAATGTAAAGATGCAAATAAAAGTAGTGAAAGCTTTTGATAAAAGATAAACCCGAGGGGCCATAGGTTTCACTAGTGGCTTCTCTTAAGATAGCATATGTATTCGGTGGGTGAACAAATTCTTGTCGAGCAATTGATAGAAAGAGAATAATTATGAGATTATCTAGGCATGATCATGTATATAGGCATCACGTCCGTGACAAGTAGACCGACTCACCTTTTCACTACTATTACTCCCACATCGACCGCTATCCGGCATGCATCTAGAGTATTAAGTTCATAAAAAGAGTAAGGCATTAAGAAAGATGACATGATGTGGGGATAAACTCATGCAATATGATATAAACCCCATCTTTTTATCCTCAATGGCAACAATATAATCGTGCCTTCTTTGCCCTATCCTTGGGAAAGGACACCCAAAATTGAACCCAAAGCTAAGCACTTCTCCCATTGCAAGAGATCAATCTAGTAGGCCAAACCAAACTGATAATTCAAAAGACTTGCAAAGATAACAATCACACATAAAAAAATTCGGAGGAGATTCAAGTATTTCTCATAGATAAACTTGATCATAAACCCACAATTCATTGGATCTCGACAAATACACAAAAAAGAGTTACATCGAATTGATCTCCAAGAAGATCGAGAGAACATGGTATTTAGATCCAAAAAGAGAAAAGCCATCTAGCTAATAACTATGGACCCGAAGGTCGTGGTAAACTTCTCACAACTCATCGGAGGGGCTATGGTGTTGATGTAGAACCCTCCATGGTGATTCCCCCTCCGGTGGGAAGCGGCGGGCTCCAAGATGGGATCTCGGGAGAGCGTTAGGTGGTGAAATTAGGTTTTCATGGTCCCGATGTTCTCGAGTGCGTGGGTATATATAGGAGGAAGAAATGCGTCGGTGGCCACAAGGGGCCTGGAGATAGAGGCGGCGTCCTCCACCCTCATGGCCTCCTCTTGCTTCTTGACTTGCCTCCAAGTCCTCGGATCAGGTTCGTTCCAAAAATCACGCTCCGAAGGTTTCATTCCGTTTGGACTCCATTTGATATTCCTTTTCTTGAAAACACTAAAATAGGCAAAAAACAATACGGGTGGGCCTCCGGTTTAGAGTTAGTCCCAAAAATGATATAAATGTGTAAGTAAAGCCCATAAACATCCAAAAGCGTGTAATATAATAAGGAACAATAAAAAATTATAGATATGTTGGAGGCGTATCAAGCATCCCAAGCTTAATTCCTGCTTTCGTCCTCGGTAGGTAAATGATAAAAACAGAATTTTTGATGTGGAATGCTACCTAGCATAATTCTCAATGTAATTTTCTTTATTGTGGCATGAATGTTCAGATCAAATGATTCAAAATAAAAGTTCATATTGACATATAGTAATACTTCAAGCATACTAATCAAAGCAATCATGTTTCTCAAAATAACATGGCTAAGAAGTTCATCCTACAAAATCATATAGTTAGGCTATGCTTCATTTTTCACAAAAATGCTCCCAAATTATACACCCCGATGACAAGCCAAGTAATTGTTTATATTTAAATAATCTCAAACTTTTTCAACTTTCCCATAATACAGGCGTGAGCCATGGATATAGCACTATGGGTGGAATAGAATATGATGATGGGGATTGTGTGGAGAAGACAAAAAGGGAAAGTCTCATATTGAGGATAATCAGCGTGATATGGAGATGCCCATCAATTGGCGTCAACATGGGGAGTAGGGATTGCCATGCAGCGGATGCACTAGAGCTATAAATGTATGAAAGCTCAACAAAAAAACTAGTGGGTGTGCATCCAACGCTTGCTCCACGAAAAAAAAAGGGGCCCCCCAAACAAAAAACCCCCTTTTTCCCCCAAAAAACCCCTTTGAAAATTTCCAAAACCCCCGGGGAAAAAAAGGGCCCCCTTTTTTTTTTTAAATTTTTCTTTTCCCCCTTTTTTTTTGGGGGGGTTTTTTTTTTTTTTTTTTGGGGGGAAATTTTTTTTTTCCCCTTTTTTTTTAAAGGGGCCCCTTTGGGGCCCGGGGGCCCAAATTTCCCAACCCCGGGGGCCCCCCGGGGAAAAGGGACCCCGGGGGGGGGTTTTTCCCCCCCCCCCCTTTTTGGGGCCCGGGAAAAAGGGCCCCCGGGCCAATGGGGGGGGGGGTTAAAGGGTTGGGGGGGGAAAGGGGGGGGGGTTTTTTTTGGGGGGTTTTTGGGGAAAAAAAATTTTTTTGGGACTTGGGGGGGCCCCAAAAACCCCCCGGGGGGAACCCCCGGGGGGGGGGGGAATTTTGGGTTTTTTTTTTTTAAAAAAAAAACCCCCCCTTTTGGGGGGGGGGGGGGGGGTTTTTTGGGGAAACCTTTTGGGGGGGGAAAAGGGGGGCTTTTTTTTTCCAACCCCCTTAAACCCTTTCCCCCCTTTTTTTTGGGGGCCAAAAAACCAAAAAAAAAAAATTTTTTTTGGGGAATCCCCCTTTTTCCCTTTTTAAAAAAGGGGGGGGCCCCTTGGGGGGAAAAACCCTGGGTTTTTCCCCTTGGGGGGAAGGGTTGGGGGGTTTTTTTCCCCCAAAACAATTTCCGGTTTTAAAAAAAAAGGGACTTTTTTTCCCCCCCGGGGGGGAAAAAAGGGGAATTTAAAACCCCCAAAATTTTTTTTTTTTAAACCCCTTTTAAAAAAAGGGGGGCCCCAAAAACCCAACCCCCCTTTTTGGGTTTTTTTAAAAATTTGGAAAAAAAAATTTTTTTTTAAAATTCCTTTTGGGGCTTTTTTTAAAATTTTTCAAAGGGGGAAAAAAATTTTGGGCCCAAATTAATTTCCCCCCAAAAAAGGGAAAATTTTTAAACCCCGGTTTTTCCCCCCAAGGGGGAAACCCCCCCGGGGGTTTTGGGGGGCCCCCGGCCTTCCCTTTTTTTTCCCCGGGGGGTTGGGAATTTTTTTTCAAAAATTTTCCCCCCGGGAAAAAATTTCCCAAAAATTTTTTTAAAAGGGGTTTTTCCCCCGGGTTCCTCTTTTAAAAACCCCCCCCCCCCCAAAAAAAAAAAAATTTTTTTTTTTAAAACAAAGGGGGGGAAAAAATCCTTTTTTCCCCCCCTTTTAAGGGGGAAAATTAAAATTTTTTTTTTTTTTTCCCCCTTTTGGGGCCGGGGAGGGCCCCCCCAAAATTTTTTTGGAAAAAAAATTAAAGGGGAAAAAAAAAAGGGGGGGGTTTCCCCCTCCCGGGGTTGAAAGGGGAAACCCCGGGTTTTTGGGGGGTTTTTTCCCCCCCCCCCCCCAGGGGGGGAAAAACCCCCCGGGGGGGGGGGGAAAAAATTTTTTTCCCGGGCCCCCAAAGGGGGAAAAAATTTAAAAGGGTTTTAACCCCTTTGGGTTTTTGGTTTTTTTTTTTAAAGGAAGGGGCCCCCCCCCCGGGGGGGGGCCCCCCGGGAAAAACCCCAAAAAAATTTCCCAAAAAAAAATAAAAAAGGGGGGTTTAATTTTTGGACCTTTTGGGGGGGGGTCCCCTTTTGCCCAAAAAAACCCCCGGGGGGGAAACAAAATTTTCCCCGGGCCCTAAAAGGGGGTTTTTAAAGGGGGTTTTCCCCCGGGAAATCCTTTGGGGGCCGGGGGGGGGGGGTTTTTTAAAGGCCCCCTTTGGGGGTTTTTGGGGAAAATTTGGGGGTTTTTCCCCCCAAAAAAAAAAGGGGGGGGGGGGGCCCAAAACCCCCGGGGGGCCCAAAATTTAACCCCTTTTTTAAAAAAAAAATTTTTTTTTGGGGGGGGTTTTTTTTAAAGGGGGTTGGAAAAAACCCCCCCCCCCCTTTTTTTCCCTTTAATGGTTTCTTCCCTTTAAACCCAAAATTAATTTTTTTAAAAATTTTGGCCATTTTAAACCCCCTTTTTTTAAAAGGGAAATTTCTTCCCCCCCAAAAAAAAACCCCCGGGGAAAAAAGGGTTGGGGTTTTGGGGGGGGGAAAAAAAAAAAAAGGGGCGGGCGGTTTTTAAAGGGGGTTTTCCCTGGGGAAGGGCCCCTTTTTGGGGGGGGAAAAAATTTTTTTTTTCCCCCCCCAACCCCTTTTTTAAAAAATTTTTAAAAAAAAAAATTTTTTTTTTTGGGGGGGGCCCAAAATTTTTTTTCCCCCAAAAAAAATAAAAAATTTTTTGGGGGGGTTTTTCCCCTTTTAAAAAAAAAAAAATTTTGGGCCCCCCTTTAAAGGGGGCCAATCGGGGGGCCCAAGGGGGGCCCCCTTGGGAAAACCCGGGGGGGGGGAAAAAAGGGGGGGGGGGGGGTTTTTTGGGGGGGGGGGGGGGAAGGGAAAAAAGGGGGCCCCCCCTTTTTTGGATTTTTCCCCCTTTTTTTTTTTTTTTTTTAAAAAAAAGGGGGCCCCGGGGGGGGCCCCCCCCTTTTTAAAAAATTTTTTTTTAAAAAAAAATTTAAAAATTTGGGTTTAAAACCTTTAAAAAGGGGCCCCCCTTTGGGGGTTCCTTTTGGGGAAAAAAATTTTTTTGGGGGGGTTTTTAAAGGGGGGCCCCTTTTGGGGTTTTTAAAAAGGGGGGTTTTTTTTTTGGGGGGGGTTTTTTGGAAAAAAAAAATTTTTTTTAAAACGGTTTTTTTTTTTGGGGGGGGGGGAAAAAAGGGTTTTTCCCCCCCTTTTTTTTTTTTGGGGGGGGAAACCCCCGGGGGAAGGGTTTTTTTTTTTTTTTTTTTTAAACCTTTTTAAAAAAACCCCCCCCCCGGGGTTTTTTTAAGGGGAATTTTTAAAAATAAAAGGGGGCCCTTTTTAAAATTTTTTGGGCCCCGAAATTTTAATTTTCCCAAAAAAACCAAAAAAAAAAATTTTTTTGGGGTTTAAACCCCCGGGGGGGGCCGGGAAAAGGGTAAAATTTGGTTTTTCCCTTTTAAAAATTTGGGAAAAGGGGGGAAACCGGGGCCCCGGGAAAAAGGGGGCGGCGGGAATTTTTGGGGGTTTAAAACCCGGGAAAAAAAATTTCCCCCCCCCAAAAAAAGGGAAAAAAAGGGGGGGGAAAAAGGGGGGGGCCGGGGGGGGATTGGGGGGAAAAAAGGGGGGGGTTGGGGGCCCCAAAACCCCCAAAATTTTTCCTTTTTTTTTTAAAAAAATTTTTTTTTATTAACTTTTTTTTCCTTTTTTTTTAAAAATTTAAACCAAAAAAATTTTTAAAACCAAAATAAAATTTGGGCCCCTTTTGGAGGGGGGGCCCCCCGGGGCCCCCCCGGGGAAAAAAGGGAAAAAGGGGGAAAAAGGGGTTTTAACCCCCCCCCCCTTTTCCCGGAATGAACCGGAAAAGGAAATTTCAAAGGGGGGGAAATTTCCCAAATTTTTTTGGGGGAAGGTTTTAAAAAAGGGCCCCCCTTTTCCTTTTGGGGGTTAAATTTAAGGGGGGGGGGGGGGAAAACCCCATTTTGAAAAGAAAATTTTGGGGGTTTGGGTTTTTCCCCCTTTTTTAAAAAAATTTTCCCCAATTAAACCCCCCGGGGTTCCCAAAAAAATTT